>JAMKQA010043457.1:0-19524 GCA_024699735.1 Posidonia australis | reverse complement strand
CAAAGTTTCTTGTCAAAGGCTGGGTGTTCATCGACATTATCGTCTCCATATTTTTCTTGATACAATAAGGTGTACCTATCCTGTATAAATAAACACAAAAAATTAGTTAAAGATAATATAAAATATAAGTGCATATTATTAAAATAACTTTAATTTTAATCATTATTACTTACAAGTACATCCTTGGCAGTCTGGGTTGACCAAACATGCTCGAATCCACTAGTGTGGGATGCAGTCCACCACACTGCCACTGTAGGTTCTCTACATAGTTTAGTAGCCTGTAACAATTAAGACACAAATTTTATTAATTTTTTTGCTGCTTCCTACTATAAACAATCTCTGATGATGTACACATCAAACACTCGATTATGCATACTCTTTACTTTGTTAAGAGTATGCAACCAACGTTGAGTCTAAGCTTACCATTGATGATCGAAGAAGATGAAATATCAATTATTAAGCTAGTGATATGGCATTTGGCACTAGGCAGGTGTAGAAAGTTATTGCCATTTTCTTAAAATAAGATGTGGAGAGATACAATGATAGAAGAACTGTAGAAAAAAATGAATTTATATTTAGACAGGATACATCAGACAAGAAGAAATGGTTCTACGCTCAGAGGGAGTGAAGGAAGTACAAACATATCTAAACTGTAGATTGTCACCATACAAGAATGGGAACTCAGTACATTTATGGGAAGTACCAGATTGCAGAGCATAGGGAAGTCTTCAAATATGACTAGTTAGCCCTGACGATACATGGGCTACCATCTATAATGTTCCAAGCCAATTTACCTATTAAATATTACCAAAAAAAGAGAGGAAAGCTCAGTTCTTTCTAGTTACTAAGATCTTATTTAGTATAACTATAACTATAATAAATGTTCATTTTAGAGGATTTTTTCTGTATTGGGTTCTGTGATTAGGTAGACCTCCCTCCTTATGTTAAATAAAAGGTTCAGTTACGTTCCATTTGCATCTGGATTAATAAAATACGTGATTTATTTGAATCTAGAAGGTCAGCCACGATTCCAATTCTCTATTATTTTCTCCCTAGGGGTCCCATTAAAATACTGGTGTAACAGCAAAACTCTGAACCACATTTCACAGATAATTGAAGCTCAGATGGTAAGAACCAATAAGCAGTAACTAAGGTTATTTTAGTTTGGTAAAAAAATGTGCTAAAAGGAAAACTAGCATGACCAAAAGAAAAATACACATAGGTTTAGAATATTTCGAACAAACATGTAAGCTAACCCCTATCCATATTTTAGAGTACTTCGTCAAAATGAGAACACCAATATCAGAAAATCGGAGTTTATTCTGCAAGTGTACTATCACATTGTTCTACTTACCCAATTTAGCATTCATTCAAAAAAGAAAAAAAAACAGGGGATTTAGGGTGAATGTTACAGTGCAAGAAGCTAAAGAAGTTACAACAATCATTGCCATTATCAGGATCACAAGGAAACTCAAAGGCATAAATGCATGCAAACTTCTTCCAACGTACAGAAAGCAAACACTGCAACACAACTGCATGACTGGATTGCATCCAAAAACGGTTTTGTTCATTGAAATTCATATGCTCTTACAGGGTGCATGACTGGATTTATTGTTGTGACTTTTCACACGCATAAGCACCGGCATCATCCTTTTTGTTACGGTTTCCAGATGCTAACTATTCACTGAGGTCACCTTACACAGCCACATCAAGCACAGACAGATTCCCGAACGCTGATCTATAATTCTATTTACAATGTCATGATCATTAATCTAGCTAGTGGGGATATTAGAAATAAAAGGAATACCATCTAACTTACTCTTCATAAAATTAATCAATAGACTCTGAAATTAAAAAAAATTCTTATGAAAAATGAAATTATATATTACAAGTAGGGTAAGTGCTTTCCTTCCCTAGCTAAACTAACATTTTACGCAACACGGAGACAGAGATGGGAAATTAAGAAATCATTTACAGCAATGGTGTAGGGTCAACTGTTTGGAAGACAAAAGGTAATTAATAACCAGATCATTTGAGTGCCATGCATGGTCTTTTAAAGAAATTGGTCCGAGGTATCTAAACAGTGGGCTTTACAAGCGGCAAACCTTAGTTTGCTTCCAGTTTTCCCTTTTTTTTTAAGGAAGCCCTCATTTGTTGCTTTGCTATAAAAAAACTCGAAATTAAGTAACAATTAATCAATCTAAACACCCCATCTTCTCTCCAATATCCAACCATATCTGGGCCAATTACAAATCCTTGCACAACTTAATCAGGATAGCTTAGGAAAAGGATAGAAGGGGCCCTAATCGGAACAGCTCTCAAAGAAAATATAAAACTAGCAAACATGTCAATGCATAAAAGAAGATGTACATTTTAGTGTGTATGGCCGATTTTCTATTCAAAAAGGGAAAAACAATAGAGGAAAATTCTATGTTACCTTTAAAGTTATCTCATAGAGATGTAATTACCTATTAGTAATTACAATTTTTTATTTGCAACTATAAATCCTACCAACCATATATTTAGATAAATAATTAAGATTGAAAAATTTTAGCATCTAACAAATTTTTTGATACCCAAGTAGTTACTATAGACATACCCTTAAATCGTTTAGAAATAATTACCCTTAAATGATGGGATGGAAATAGTACGTTGTTTTTTCTTGATCCCTAGCTGAATCATGATACTCTTTGGGACCGCAGAGGTGAGAACCTCCATCGTGGTCATGCATGCAATATTCACTATCCGGTTAGTTACTTTATCAATGATAGCATGTGGTCTCTTCCGACGGCAACTACACTAGAAATGCATGAAATTTGGCCTAATATTTGTCTACAACTATCAATGGTGGAATGGATCGTATAACTTGGAACCCCTGCAAGGAAGGTTTCTCCATTCTTTCTACTTGGAATGCTTTGCGCGAAGGTGGATCGGAGCTTCCATGGACAAGATTGGTTTGGCAGAAAGGTGTCATTGCTAGGTATGCCTTTTGTGCCTAGAGGGCTCTATCACAGAGCCTCCCAACTCATGATGCGCTTAAGAAGAGAGGGATTGTTGTGGTGTCGAGATGTGCTCTTTGTAGGGTAGATGTAGAGATGGGGGATCATCTGTTGTGGAACTGTGGATTCTCTTCTCAGGTATGGCATGCCATGCTACCAGAGATGTGTTGTTTGGGTGCTGCCTTTCTTTTGGATGTTGTTGTTGGTTTTTGCTCACTACTTCAGTAGTGTCATGCTTCGGGCAAGGTGCTCCAGTGGGCATCTCAGACTTTCACTACAACAATTGCTCGATTGTGGATGGAGAGAAACAAATGATTTTTCGAAGATGGTTATGAACCAGTTACTATTCCTTTATTTTGTAGGGCTTTGGCTTGGGTTTTGCATCTATTGACGTTGGGCTCGGTTGCTGCTGTGCTTTGGCTGGGGTTCTTTGGTTATGGGCTGATCCTTTTGCTGTGGGCATAGTTCACTTGTTTTGAGCTTGGGCTCTTGCCTAGATCACCTTTGATGTTACTAGATTGTACAGTTTTTTCTTCTATTAATTTTGAGGGTCCTCCCTCCTTTTTACTGGCAAAAAATAAACACTTGCATGGAACTTTCTGGACTGAGGCGTTAAACGTCGAGTTTGATACGTCTAATGTTGAATGCATGTCAGGAAGGAGTACAATGCTTTGAGTATTGCTGCTAACTATATATAGTGCAAGTCAGTGATTTTTTCAGGAAGATTTCATCCCTCCGCCCTCCTCTATCGCCTAGCATGGCGAGAGGCTATCTTCAATGGTTTCCTAGGTGCATGAGAACTTGGGAGAGAGAAAGAGAAGAGGTAACGATTGTTTTTGAGTTTAATGCCCTCTACTCCTCCTCCTCCTCCTCCTTTTTTTCTCCTCTCTTTTTTGGGTGGCACCACTAATTTTTAGAGTTTGTGGCCATATAGGGTGTTGTCGGTGTGTTGGATGGCTAGATGGTGTTTGGGGTGTGGTCGGGAGCTCGTGGGAAGCATCAGATTGTCAAATTGACTCATCTCTTGGGTGCAAGGTGCACACTCCTTAGGATTAATTTTACAGTGTTTGTTGCTTGGTTTTGGAGTATATGTCATGTACTTGATGCCTTCCCAATTCTTATTTGATGGTTGTATGATTTTCAGAGGGGATGTGGATGATTTGGGGAGAGTTTCTAGTGCAAGGGAGTTTTCAATGTGTTGAATGTTCGTCCTGCGGCATTCAACATTGGACGCCAACAAACTAGCATTCAACACTACTACTTTGCATTCCTTTATTTTGAATGATTAAATTTATTATTGGTAGTGACTGTGAATGCATGCTATATAATCTAGGTGTCATAGGAGTATAGGTAACTTTCTAGTGGTTTTGGACTGAAATGCATGCTAAGATTAATTAAAATTTGAGCAAAATGTGAGGCCAGGGTGTTAAACGCCAACATAGTAGTGTTTAACGTTGGACGCTAGGTAACACCCGTCCAAGAATACAATTCATAAAATGTAAATAATTACAAAATGAATTTTACAGGTGTTACACTAACAGTGACTGAGTTTGGGAAATTCAGCCACCTCACAAACTTCTACCACCTATCTACCTCACCATCCAGCATATAAGTCACTAACTGCACCCAATGCTCCTCTAGGCACGCCATGCTCTCCAGCATCTTTAGCACCTTCTCTAGCTAAGCCTCGCTCTCCTCAACACTGACTTTGCCTTTGAACGACGGCGGATGAAGCTTCGTGAACTCGTTCAATTACGGGTCACCCGACGACTCACTAGCACTACTCTTGCTATAAGCATGGGATATCCCGTGTGTCAAGCTTCTTAGTTTGGCACGAACCACCATCCATCCACCCACGTCCTCTCAAGACTCGGTTTCATCAATAGGGGCCATGCCTTTACGACCACGAGGAGGCATCCTACAAGGAGAAAGGCAAAACACCTGCACCACAGACAAAACAACATCCAGAAAATCATGAAGAAGACCACGTGCAGACTCTACCATGCATGCATACCAGATCTGTCACATCCTAAATTTCCCATAATAATTTAAAACAAATTAATTTACAGGAAATTAAAAAGCTAAACAGAACTATCAACTACCAGGAACCTGAGTGTGTGGCAATGAGACTCAAGACCATATGCATTACGCTAAAACCCATCTGCATATTTGCACCTGCAACTTAAAAACCACAAAGAACAAGCGTGAATGACAAAAGTCACCCAGCATGCACCCTACAAAATGGCGAAAAACAAAACTATATTTATTTTCTTTTAAATTCATTATGCAAATCATTTTCTCTAAAATCCCACAATTAGGCCCATAAGACCAAAAACCACAAATGAGGCTCTCAATGGCCACAACCACACACAGTGAATCAAGAAAATACAACGATAGGCAACCAACTCTGGCCATAAGCAGCCACCAAAGTGCACTGCATTGCCACGACATGCCACCCTATGTAGGAGCCACGTCGTCCCGTAATCCTCCCACTTGGAGAACCCCACAAGGCCAAGACCTCTCTGGGAAGGCAGTCCTGTCCCTTAAGACGCTATCAGCTATGGGGCACGTGTCCCACCCACACTCCCCATCACAGGGTACGCCTCCTCATGGTGTCCTCCACATGGTGCTTAGGAGGAAGTGTCATACCTCCACACTCGACAACACTCGAGCCTTAATGCTCACAGTGACAACATGAGTATCATGCCTCCCCATCATGCCACAAGACACTATAACCCGTGGACCAGAACCCTTAGCCTCGAAACAACAGTCAGGGAGTCTTATACCTCTAAGACCCGATGACCCTCAGCCTTAGGTATCTTGGCCCTTGACCTCGACTAGCGAGATGCTCCCGACCACCTAAGAATGTCGTCACCTTCCCTAGTCTCGACGACACGGTTCTACAGTGTCTTAGCCTGCACATAGAAACTTAGGAAAATCATTTAACAAAACGAGCCAACTTATTTCTTTTAAAAACCATTTTATATCTTTGGAAACTCTTTCAAATCCTTGGCAAAACGATGCATCAGGTGTCCCATGAGGCCACCATTGATGGCCCACAATGTCATCTTAAATGGGCAAAGCAAACTAATTCGGAAAATCCATGAGTATCACATTTTGTAAAACAAATGGGCCCCAAATTCGGCATACCGAAAAGGGAATCGGTATACCAAAAATCCCTGGATCGGAAGACCTATTAGGATCAGTTGACCGAAATAGGTCAACGGTAAACACTCATGGCCCAAATTTGTAGACCAAAAAATGGATTGGTCGACTGAAATCTCCTAATTCGGTTGACCGTCTAAAATCAGACAACCAAAGTTCAACCAGAAGACCAAATCTGATAGAAAATGGCATACCGATTTGCACATAAAATATAAGATATAGACTCTCAAAACTTTTGAAATCGCACAAAATGGGACCTTAAGGCAAACTCCCAAAACAAGCACCAAAATTTGCACATAAAATATAAGATATAAACCCTCAAGTCTACTCTGAATCCACACAAACAAAACCAAAATCCATCTATCACACAGCAAGATATAAATTCACAAAGGAAAAGGGGTCAAAAGGACCTAAACCACAACAATCACCATAAAACACCATAAATACCCCCATAAATTCACAATAAATTCTAGAAATGTAAATTTACCTAGATTTCTTGCATTCCTATCAATTCCTAACAATTTCATGCTTTCTACACTTTGGTTGGAGGTGCATACTTGAAACGAGCTATCCAGCGATCCTTCGGCTAACCACTGATGCCACTGGCAACCAACACGTCGCCACATGCCCATGGAGCTCCCACAACGAGCCACCGCATGCCACCATCGACTCTCAAGCACACCAAACAGAGGGAAGGAAGAAGCAACTAGGGAGGAGATAGGGGAGGACTGGGAAGAGGGAGAAAGAGGGTGGGGGTGAATGGGGGAGAGTGGGAGAAAAGGAGGGGAGAGTGACGGGGGAGGAGGAGTGGTGCTCGAGAGGAGGACGACGAAATGACGGAGAAAGAGGAGGAGAGGTGTGAAGGAGGAGGTTGACAACTGCAACTTAAATACGCACAGATGGTAGTAGTTGCATGCATGCATGCACAATACAACCACCAATCTTCCACATGAGCCAGCAACCCACATGCACCAACTCACTCCCACCAATCGGTCCACAAATGCAGACCCCACACAAACCCACACTCAGGCCCACAAGCACAGTGCCACAATGCATAGTGTCAACCACGTACAGGAAAACACACAAACAGAAGCTAGTCTACGAGGCCCAAGTCTAAAATCACAAAACACAAGCAGACGTCGGAATAGTAACATCTGTCCAAGAATAAATTCATTGAAATGTAAATAATTACAAAATGAATTTATGAGTGTTACATTCCTAAAGTATGAGAGAGACAAGTAGGATAGAGACTTTCAAAAGCTAAAGCAAGGGAATATGTCCATGACAAATTATGAAGCCACATTCCATCCACTGGAACAGTTCGTGCAATCATTTGACACTGAGAAGCGTCGAGCAAAGAAGTTTCTGAAAGGGCTGCATCCAACGCTTAGGACGAAGGTTCACCCTACAACGCAATAGAGCTAGCGGCTCATTATGAGACTGATCGCTAATTGTTCCTAGAGGAGTACCCCAAGGGAAAGCAGAAGAGGTTCACCTTGCGACCTTCTGCTGGAACCCCAACCTCTGGAAGTTCTGGGAGCTCGAAGAAGAAGAGGAAGGAGCGGTCTGATGTGGTTTTGGAGGAAGGACGTAGTGTCGTCGGGAAGCCAAGTGCCCGATACATCCAGACCTACTCCAGTAGTAGCTCAGTGAGAGGACCTTGTCATGTCTATGGTTAGATGGGGCACATAGCAGTGTAGTGTAGAATCTAGCAGAGGAGTTTGGACAAGGTGGTATGCTACAACTACGAAAAGACAGGGCATTATCAGAAAGATTGTCTTAATCCTTCTAAGCTAGTAGGAGACATGCCTCGCCTGTCGACCAAAGGAAGAGTATTCTCCATCTCTGCTCCAGATGCTGGTCCCTTAGGGGATGTTGTAGAGGGTAAGGAGCAGTCAATAACTATGTAATATATATTTTCATGTTATGCTGTAACCAGTACTATTATTAGTAGTAATAATAATGGTGGTTATGATGTGTATGCTAAGATCTTTTCTTGTGGCTGACCAAATGGCCCGAGTTCTGTTTGACTCAGAAAGTTTGTTTTCTTTTATTTTTGAGTCATTCATAGTTGAGTCATTCATACCAGCTATGTTTATGGATCTGATGAACCAGATTTTCAACCCTTTTCTGGACCAGTTCATTGTGATTTTTGTTGATGACGTGCTGGTCTTCTCCCCTGATGTGGAGACTCACACTTAGCACCTTTGAATAGTTTTGGATACTCTGAGGCATTATCAACTGTATGCCAAATTCTCCAAGTGTGAGTTTTGGCTAAGTGAAGTTATGTTCCTTGGCCATTTGATTTCTAAAGAAGGCATCAAAGTGGATCGTGCTAAGGTGGAGGCGTGAGCGATTAGGGGCGACGCAGGGCGATGATGGAGATCAAGAGTTTCTTAGGTCTGGTGAGCTATTGTAGGAGGTTTATCAAGGATTTCTCTTCCATAATTGCACCTCTGACAGAGTTAACCAAGAAGGGAATCCCATTCTACTGGGACTAGGATTGTAAGGTAAGCTTCTAGGAGTTGAAGTCTCGTCTAGTTTCTGCCCCTGTGTTGACTCTACCTTTTGGAAGTGGTGGCTTCACTGTGTATAGTGATGCCAGTGGTGTTGGGTTGAGGTGTGTTCTGATATAGCATGGTAATGTTATCTCTTATGCTTCGCACCAATTAAATGATCATTAGAAGAATTACCCGACCCATGATTTAGAGATGGCTACCGTAGTGTTCGCTCTCAAGCTCTAGCAACACTATCTGTATGGAGAGTAGTTTGAGGTCTTCACCGATTTTCAGAGTTGAAGTACATCTTCGCTTAGAGAGAGCTCAATCTGAGGCAGCGTTGGTGGGTGGAGTATCTGAAGGACTATGATTTCAGTTTGTCCTACCACCTTGGGAAGGCCAAATTGGTCATCGATGCTCTGAGTCCGCGTACACACGTGTTGGCTTGTCTGATGGCCAAGGAGTGGACCATGATGGAGGATTTGGTGAGCTACAGGCCTAAGTGGCAAGCACGGGAAACTGTTGGTGCTTGGGTGGCCAACCTGTCTGTTCATCCCAAACTAGTGAAGTTCATTGTCGCATGTCAGTAGTTGGATGTCATTGTTCAGGCTGTGTTTGGAAAGCTAGAGGTTGGTGGAGAGCCTCACTTCTCTGTTGGGGCATATGGAGAACTGAGATATGACATGCATCGGTATGTACCCCAATATGAGAAGACCGGGCAAAGATTGCTCGATGAAGTGCATTGGTCCAAGTACACTATTCACTTAGGGAGTACAAAGATGTACCGAGACCTGAAATGGAATTTTTGGTGACCTGGCATAAAGAGGGATGTTACTGACCATGTGGCGAGGTGTACAACCTGCCAACTGGTCAAGGTAAAGCACTAGAGATCAGGAGGGACCTTGCAACCTTTGGATATTCCTATATGGAAGTGGGTGCACATTTCCATGGACTTCGTGACTAGTTTGCCGCATACTTAGAGGAAGAACGATACCGTGTGGGTGATCGTGGATCGACTAACCAAGTCTGCTCACTTCCTAGCCATTCGGGTGAAGCTTTCGATGCACCGTCTGGCGGAGCTATACAAGTCCGAGGTGGTTCGACTGCATGGTGTTCTAGTGTCCATTGTGTTGAATAGAGACACGAGATCCACCTTAAGATTTTGGGGGACTCTGCAGGAGGCTTTTGGCACCATGCTCAACTATAGCATAGCATTTCATCCTCAATTGGATAGTTAGACAAAGAGAACCATCCAAACACTAGAGGATATGCTTAGAGCATGTATCTAGGACTTCCAAGGGAGTTGGCATGACCATCTGGCGTTGATTGAGTTTGCCTACAACAATAGTTATCACTTGAGTATCGGGATAGCACCGTATGAAGCACTGTATGGTAGGCCTTACAGATCATCTATTTGTTGGAGTGAGGTAGGTGAGCATCAGTTGATTGGTCCTAAGCTTGTGCTGCACACAGACAAGTTTGATTTTATCCGTAGTAGGCTGTTAGCTGCATAGAATCGACAGAAGAGCTCTGTCAACAGGAGGTGGAGACCGCTAGCGTTTCTAGTTGGAGACTATGTGTTCCCGAAGGTATTACCGACCAAGAGTGTCATGAGGTTCCAAAAGCATGGAAAGCTGAGTCCTTGCTATATCAGCCCATACAAGATTACCTAGAGGATCCATAAGGTTGCTTATCGGTTAGATCTACTACCAAAGTTATCGTCTGTGCACGGTGTGTTCCATGTATCCATGTTGAGGATCTGGTTGACGCATTTCATGTGATTCTAGTTCAGCCAAAAAGCTCTAGGAAGATCTGTCCTTTATGGAGAATGTCGTCTAGATTGTTGACTGCAATGAGTAGGTGCTACAGAATAAGGTGATTCCTCTAGTTTTGATGCAGTTGTGGCATTATGGAGCCTTAGAGGCCACATGGCAGTGCGAGGAAGCTATCCTGGCCCAGTATCCGTTTCTTTTGGCCTATCAATGATTTTAAAGCGAAATCTTCTTTTAAGGTGATTAGGATGTAATACTTGTAAATTCATTTGTAATTATTTATATTTTAATGAATTTATTTTTTAGACGGGTGTTACTATCCTGAGGCCTATTTGTTTGATTTTGTGGTTTTTAGGCTTGAGATTCATGGGTCGGCGACTGTTTGTGTGTTCCTAAGCTTGTTCCCTCGTCGTTGGCACTATGCGTGATTAGCGCTAAGCACGTGGCATTGTACTTGTAGGTCCGTATGTGGGCCTATGTTTGTAGGCCAGTTGGTGAAGCTTGTAGTTGACCTTGTGTTGGGTGTTTGGTGGCTGTGTTCGTGCTGGGATGTGTGGGTGGCGTGCATGCATTGTTGTTGGACATGTGAGTAGCTACTTCCTCTCACGCACATAAGAGGTGCATGGGAGGAGCTTCTTCTACACACCTCTTCTTCCCCATTGGCCACTGGTCTCTCCATTCCTTCTTCCTTCTCCTCCTCCCCCGAGCACACACTCCCCTTCCCTCCTCCACCCCACTTCCTTCTCCCCCAATTCCCTATTTTCCCCTCCCTTATCCGTGCACTAGAGAGAGGCCGAGAGTGAGAGTGTGAGGTAGAGGTCCTAGTGTGGCTTGGCTCTGGCGTGTGAGGCTCCGGAGGTCAAGGTGCTCATCAGTGGCTATGATGGTCGGTCGGAGTCGATGTGGATCTCTGGAGGACGCGTATAAGGTATGCACCTCACCCTTCGAATTAGAAAACATGGAAGATGGTAGAAAAAATAGGATTGCATGAAATCTAAGTAAATTTACATTTCTAGAATTTATTGTATATTTATGGTGAATTAATTGCCATTTATGATAGTGGTTGTGTTTTGAGTCATTTTGACCCTTCTGGTTTTATGATTTTATTGCATGAGCTGTGGTGTATGGATTTTGGTTTTATTTGTATAGATTTGTAGAAGACTTGTGAGTCTACAACATATGTTTCATGTGAATTTTATTGTAGTTTTTTGACAAGTCCACCCTTCACTCCCACTTGGGAGAAGAGTCGAACAGTAGGTTTGGAGTCGTTTTTTGGTTTCACAAAAAATGGCATATCGAACCATTTCAGTATGCCATTTTCTGGTCAGTTTTGGTCCTTTGGCCCTAGTTCGGTCGGCTGAATTTCTTCAATCTGCCATTCCTGGCCATGAGTGTTGATTGTTAGACCCAACTCGATCAATCGAATAAGATCGGTCTTCCAAACTAGGGATTTTTGGTCAATCGAACCAGATTTTGGTCTACTGTTTTGGTGCCTGTATCCGTTTTAGTCACTCGATTCTAGCCAGTCTACCGAATCAAGCCCCAACCACTTTATAAATGTGATTTCCGAGGGTTTCCAGGATCGGTTTGTTTTGCCCATTTGAGATGAGATTATGGGTCATCAGTGGTGGTCTTGTGGGACACCTGATGCATCAGTTTTGTGAAGATTTTGAAAGAGTTTTCTAAAGTTATAAAATGATTTTGAAAAAGGTTTTCAAAGAGGCACGTTGGCCGATTTGGAAATGATTTTTCATGGTTTTCTATGTGTAGACCGAGAGACCATAGGCCACGCATGTTGTTTGGACCAAGGGGTGTGACGACACTTGCCAGTTGGTCAAGCGTGTTACCTAGGTTGAGGTCAGGGGCTGGGATACCTAAGGCAGAGATTCGTCAGCTCTTGGAGGTATGAGACTCTTTGACTGTCATTTCAATGCTAGGGTTGTGGTCTATGGGTTAAGGTGTTTTGTGGTATGACGAGGAGGTATGATACTCCTACTATCGCCATGAGAACTGAGGCTCGGGTGTTGTCAGGTGTAGAGGTATGAGACTCCCTCTTAAGCACCGTGTGGAGGATGTTGTGAGGAGGCGTATCCTATAGTGGCCAATGTGGGTGGGACACGTGCCTCATAGCTGGTAGTGTCTTGAGAAACAGGACTACCTTCTCAAGAGGGGTTAGCTTTGTGAAAGTTCTCTAAGTAGGAGACTCGCAGGATGGCGCGACTCCTGCATATGGTGGCACGCTTTGGCAGTGTAGTGCACTTCGATGGTTACTTGTGACCAGACTTGGTTTCCTGGCAGTAGGCTTCCTGAGTTACTGTGTGTAGTTTTGGTCATTGAAGGCCTTACTTGTGGTTTTAGGTTGGTAGAGCCTTTGGTTGCTGGTTTGGCCAGTGTAGGTCTTGTTTTCCGCTGGTTTCGACATGTTGGATCCTAGTTACTGGTTTTTGATGGATTTAGAGAAAATGATTGCAAAATGGTTTTAAAGGAAAAGATTACAGTTTCATTTTCCGCCATTTTGTAGGGTGCGTACTGGATGACTTTTGTTGTTTTAAAGGACTCACACTTGTTTCTTGTGGTTTTGGGTTTCAGGTGCAGGTGAGCATATGAGTTTTTGCATAGTGCACATAGTCTAGAGTCTCATAGCCACACACATAAGTTCCTAGTTACTTAGATATTACTGTTTAGCTTTAATTTCCTGTAATTTAATTTGTTTAAATTATTGTGGAAATTGGAGACGCTATAGTTAGGATTTTCCTATTTTTCATAGGTTAGGTTAGAGTCAGTTTTGCTTGAGGACTAGCAAAAGATAGGTGTGGGAGTGTTTGATTAGTTCATAATGCATACATAATTTATTCCTATATTTATCTATTTTGTATATAAATAATGCTACATGAGATGTTTTGTGTAAATTTTGTAAAAACCTGAAGACTTGAGAAGAATTGAGAAAAAAGAAGAGAAAAGAATAAAAGCTCAAAAGAAAGTTAAATGTAGTGAAAGACATTTTGAGGCTGAAAAGAAAAGATATTTTTGACTCAGTCTTCATTGTTTACAATATCTAGATAGAAATATCTTGTATTCAAAATTCAAAATCAAATTTTGTATTCAGATCTATCTTTAATGTAAGGAAGTCCTTGTATGTCTATAAAAGAACCCCTTATGTAGATCTGGGGGATCATCTCCTACCTTTTGGCTTAGACTCTTTTTCACTCTTGTATTCTGGGAGATCTTCATGTTCCTCTAGTGTAATCTTAGGTTCTTATTAATAAAAATTTATTTTTTCCCTTTACTTAAGTCTTCTATTCCTTCTTCTTCATCTTTTATTTTAATGCTTTGTGTTATTATGCTTGGTTAAGTTTTTAGTTCTAAGGTTGAGATGAAGTTTATGTAAATTGGGATGCTATGTGTAAGTTTTGTTCTTTCTTTTGTGCTCTATTGCTATGATTATGTAGATTGGATGTATGTTACAAAGATTACTCATCATTCGATAAACTTTGATAGGCTAATATTGAATTTCTCCTTTTAGTCTATGCCTATGGAAGAATTATTTGGGGATTGTGTATATAATCTTAGATCTATCATATATCATTTGATTTATTTGACTTTATGTGTTTTTATTCCTTACATGATATTCTATGATGTATAGCATATAGTATATGTTTGTTAAGATAAAAGCCATTTAATCAAATATTGAGATCTAAAACAAGAGTTAAAGTAATTTTACTAATGCATTTTTAATGTCACATAAATGGATTCGAAACCCTAGATTTTAATTAATTTGATTTCATTTTGACATTCTAGTTTTAATTTTAACCATCATCTCTCTCAAACTCTTTTAAATATTTGATAATTAATCATTGTTTTTAAACACTTTTCTCTGTGGGATCGACCCGTACTTACATACATACTACATAGTACGTTGTGCACTTACGGTTAATTAAAACATATACATCAACAGTCCTCTCAATGTCTGTCGAAACCAGAGGATTCGGAGGTCGTGCAATAGAGATGGGGGAGGTGAGGCATGCATCCTCAGTTTGTTTTTATTGCTCTAGTTTAATCCATGGTATTCCCTCTTGCTTCGTCAAATCCTACTTGATCCATTTAACCACTTTTATTCCACAATTCGAGCAATGAAGTTTGCTGTCTGAGACTGTAAAACCTCGGGCATGACTCTTTAGCGTACTAATCTAGCGAACATATCCAATGCGAACTTCTAACGCAAAAACCCCTAGATCTAGGAAATAGATAGTATTACAAAGCATTTGTTTACGTGTTTTATCACTTCTCTTGGGTTTATCACATACTGATTTGATTCTTCTACAAGTTTTACACATCATTACATAGCATCAAGCATCTTGCCCTAGGGCATACATTATTTGACATTAGCATGCCTACATAGCCACACATATGAGTGGAATTGCATTGAAAGACTGATGTAATCAAGCGTATGAGGGTGCTTAATACCTTTCCCATGCGTAATAGGAGTCCTTACCCTTTCTCCACCCATTGTAATCGATGTGTCACATCCTTTGGTATAGAGTATCATATTCTCAAACTCGCATTGTTTTTATTGCATTTGGTTTTCCACATCTTCCGATTTTAATAGACTTGGTAGCAACTCCATTTTCCTTATCTGTCTTTCCTATTTGTTTTCACTTTGGTGTTTTCAAGTTGAGAATCGTCCTCTAGTACACCATTTTTCGTGGCCTAGTGTGTGCATGCATTCCAACTAGAGATACTAGGCTCCAACTTTTGTTTTTCGCTCTTTTCCTTGCTTGTGTGACTTCCCTCTTTGCTTATATCACATCTATTCATTTACATTTGTTTGGTTTGATGTCACACATGCCTTTTGGGTGGTGGAAGTTTCATTTTGCACACATTTGCTATGCCACTACACTTGCATTTGTCATGCGTCATGCCTTTTGATGTGATGAATGTTTCTCTTTTCACCATCATGTCAACACAAAACTTGCACATGCCATGATCATGTCTTTTGCTTGATTTTTTTTACCATGAGTAAGGAGGGATACCCTCAGTTTTAAAGAAAAAAGAACCGATACAAGCATGGTTACGATCACACAAGATAAACCAAAAGCAAAAAGCAACAAGGCCCATGGCCCAAAGTCAAAATCGAGACCCAAGATCCACAGGACAAGAACCAAAACAAGTCCAGCGCTCTGGAGCAGCCAGAACCCCGCCTATGGCCCAGCCCAGGCAACCGCAAGCTGAGTCCGCATCCTCAAGCAAAAAAGGCCCCTTAGCCAACATGGCCTGAACTACAGGCCCATCCAACCGCAACGATCAGACCAGAATTAAGCACAGTAGCATGCAACGGGAAGAACGAGTTCTGCCGGCATTAGCCAGTCTAAGATCAGCATCTGGAAACCTCCCTGAGGATCAAATTTGGGGTTCTCAACCAGTGGCCATCCTCGAACATCCTCTTGTTTCTCTCTACTCAAATCCCAGAAATGATGCCAGTGAACATCTTGCTTTCGGCGCTCCGGTGACTGGTAGCTGTCCCTGAGTCCACCGGTCAACAACATCCCGGAGAGTATCTTCCGGAGGGAACAAACGAAATCCAGCAAGAGCCTAGACTTGAGACAAAAAGTGGCAGGACCAGAGAAGGTGATCCTAGGTCTCCACTTCTGAGTTGCAATGGACGCACTTGGAGACCACCGCAATGTCTCGCCGCCGCAAGGCATCATGCGTCGGCAGAGCCCTGCGAAGCGCTCTCCAGGTGCAGAAGGCCTGTCTAGGGATGGCCTCCTTATTCCAGATCAAACCAGCCCAGCGGATGGTGGCCTGACGTGGTCGTAGGGTATCCCAAGTGGACTTGTAAGAGAACTTGTGTCCCGTTGGCTCCCATATGAATCGGTCTTGTCCTCCTGAGATGGGAGTCGCGAGAATGTTCGGCTAGAGGTCGTGCATATCTTGCATGGTTGGTGGCGGGAGTTTCCAAATGCCACCCTCATTGAAGCAACTGACAGGGTAGGCGTCTTCACAGCATAGGTCACTAGAGAGCCTGTTGGCAAGTTGGGTGGGGATTTCCCGGTGGTGACCTGCGAGCCACGGGTCCAGGAAGAAGAAGGTGTTTCTTTCGTCTCTGATTTGAAATCGAATAAGAGGTGTAGCGATGTCCCTCAGTCTGAGAATACCTCGCCAAGCCCAGGAGGCAGCATTTGGTGGCCGGGCACACCAAATGGAACGTCCCCTGAGGTATTTCTTCCTCATACACTTAACCCAAAGAGCATCTAGATTGGTTTCCACCTCCCAGAAAAGTTTCAGTATCCCTGCTTGGTTGCAGTCATAGGTGCGGCGGATGCCAGGTCCCCCTTCCTTTTTCAGGAGGCATACATATTTCCAGGAGATGAAAATGCATTTGGCAGGCTCTAGTCCGAACCAGAGGAACCGCATCAGACGACTATCGAGTTCGCGGTGAATGCGGGCTGGTAGCGTGAAGACAGAGGTCCAATACGTGTGTAGGGCAGCAAGAACTGATAGGATGAGGACATGCCTTCCCATGTAGGAAAGTAGCTTCGCTTGCCAAGGTTGCAGTTTGTTTTCCACCGCGTTGAGCAGGGGGGCACAGTCAGCAGCAGTAAGACGTTTGGAGGTAAGCGGTAGCCCAAGGTAACGAACAGGGAGTTCACCCTTCGGAATCCCCAGATGGGAGACAATCCATCGACGATGTGCAGCTGGCCCTCCAAAAAAGATGGAGCTTTTCTGGTGGTTGATGGTAAGTCCAGATAGAGTGGTGAAATTGTCCTGTAGGGTCTTCAATCCTCTGGCATTCTTCTTGTCGGCTTTTAAGAACAACATCAGATCGTCAGCAAAGGTGATATGGGAGATGGAGAGGTCTCCTAGACACATAGGGTTGATCTTCTGCGTGGAAGCTGCAAGCTTAAGAAGCTCCGTCAGGATCTACATGGCAACGACGAACAGGTACGGAGACAGCAGATCGCCTTGGCACAGGCCATTGGTAGAAGGGAGCCACTCTGACCTAGCGCCATTAGTGACTATAGAGAAGTGGTAGTTCATGCATTCGGAGATCCAACGAGTCCATCTCTTAGAGAATCCCATGTGGCGTAGAGCCGCGCATATGAAGGGCCGCTAGATTGTGTCGAAGGCCTTCCGGAGGTCGAGTTTCAGACACATGTAGCCAATCTTGCGGGATGAGCTCATGCTGTGGCAGAGTTCGTGTGCCAAGAGAATAGAATCACCGATTCTCCTGCCATGAATGAAGGCAGCTTGGTTGAAGTCGATGAGCGTGGGGAGCAGAATGCGTAGCCTGTTCGCCAGAATTTTGGAGAATATTTTGTACATCACATTGCAGAGAGCAATGGGGTGGAAGTCATCAATTGAATCCGGGATCATCTTCTTGGGAATGTGGCAAAGGAGAGTCTGGTTCACATTCTTCAGTAGTTTATTTGATCAGAGGAAGTTGTTAACAGCTCCAAGCAGGTCCTCTTGGATGATAGGCCAAGCAGTGCGGTAAAAATGATCATTGAAACCGTCCTCCCCAGGAGCTCGGTTGGAGCTGAGGCATTTAACAATGTCTCGGAGTTCCTCTCTCGTGGCCAGGGAGCAGAGAATGTTGTTGTCCTCTGGAAAGATAGTTCCACGGGCGGGAATTTGAGGAAAGTGGGTACTCTCGCAGTTGGAGTTGAGAAGGGAACAGAGCTTCTGAGTGAAAAGGCAGGCAACAGACACACTGTCTGTGACGGTCTCTCCCTCAAGGTTAATGAATCTGATGGTGTTGCGTGCCCGACGGGCTCTAGTAGAGGCATGGAAGAATGCCATGTTTGCGTCACCCTCCTTGATCCATCTGATTCTGGAATGTTGCCATGCAGTCATTTCTTCCCTCCAGAATAAATCTTTCAGTTGGGTATGGTAGTTGGTTTCAGCTTGGAGGTAAGCAGAGGAGGAGGGATTTTCACTTAGTTTCTCTTGAATTGAGATGAGGGCACTCTCACAAGAGGCAATTCTTTCTGGGATCCGGCGAAAGGTGCGTAAAGCCTAGTGCCGGAGTCGACGACGGAGATTAGCAAGCTTGCTGGTGAAGGTAAAGGTGGGATTATTGCTAGAACGATGCCTCTAGGAGTCGGCCACCACCTCGAGGAAGTCCTGGTGGGATGTCCAGTGGTTATAGAAGCTAAAGTGCTTGCGCTGGCTAACGGGCTCGCTCAAGAGGGAGATGACCAGAGGGGAGTGGTCGCTATGATAGCGAAGACCAGCAAAGGTGCAATTGTTCTCGAAAGCATCCAAGAACTCTGAGGAGATAAGGGTGTGGTCTAGTCTACAGGAGATAGGGTTGGATTGCTGGCGATTGCACCAAGTGAATTCCTCACCAAAGGTGGGCATCTCAAATAGCGCCGCCGTTGCGATGAAGTCATTGAAATTATCCATGGAAGTTTGGCAACTGCGGCTCCCTTCGGACTTCTCATAGTCGTGGCGGGTGCAGTTAGAGCATGATCCCAGTTTAGTAAACATTCATCAAACCCTTAGCAAGCATTTAGACTAGAAAGATCGAGTTTCTCGGGCGTACGAGGGTGCCTAACACCTTCCTCGTGCGTAATAGGAATCCTTACCCATCCTCTAGTTAGTAGACATCCAGCCTTCCCATTTGCATCCCAGGCATTCATCCTTTTGTGGTTTTCCTCGTCTTTCCCTTAAAAGACTAGGTGGCGACTCCCTTTTCTTTATCTTCTATCCTTGCGCCTTCACCATCATTGGCATGGCTGTGATCTCCTCCCTTCCCCCTCCCTCGGGTCAGGCACGACACGGTCACAGAACTAGCAACTCCGCTGGTGATAACCAGATTCCGGCTTTCAGGTTAGTCCTTTGCTTGCTTGTGCTTCATTGGTTTGTTTGTTTGCTTTGTCTGTGGTTGTTTGCTTACTTAGCATGCTTTTTGCACTTTATTTCACACATTTGCTATGTCACTGCACACACATGCTATATATCATGCCTTTTGATGTGATTGATGTTTTCTTTTCACTATCATGATGTCACAACACTTGCACATGCCATGATCATGCCTTTTGCTTGTTGTTTGCTTGCTTGCTTGCCTTACTTGTGTGTTTTCTTCCC
>JAMKQA010043456.1:0-11795 GCA_024699735.1 Posidonia australis | reverse complement strand
GCCCGGCCCGGGCCCTATCGGGCAGACTGTTTCGCGGGCCGGGCCGGCCCGGCCCAGCCCGGTTTCCATGTCTATCCATTTGTGACACTATTTGATATTTTTTTTCTAGCTTTCAGTTGTTTTGGCTCAATCTCAACCATAATGGTCTCAAACTGTGGTTGAAATTTTTCCTATTGTAACTAGTTTATACTTTGTCCCCTTCAAGAACGTCATGATTTCACTTTACTACTTTCAATTATTAAAAAGTATCACTTTCATCCCCTGACTCTGTGATTACTACATTTTCCCCCTTATTACCCGATTTTGACTTGATGTTGTTTAAAAAAAACCAAAAAGACCAGTATGCCCTTGAGCAAAGTGAAACCCACCATCCTTATCTCCTAACTCCCTCCAAATCCTATTCCCGAATCTCATTTCACTAGCTTTGATGAAACACCACTGAGGACATCCCTCTCAAAACTCCTCATCGACGATAGTAGCAATGAAGGCATGAGAAGATCGATACATAACGGTCTTTGTCCTAGGCTCCGAGAAGGTTTGGCAAAGGAAGGAGGGCTTGGAAGAGAAAGAGGGAGATGAGGAGGAGGAAGGAGAGTGATAAGCATGGTCACAAGCGTGGAATGGCAAGTGACGAAGAGGTTGATGGTAATAATGACAAAGTAGAAGGTGTGGGTGTATCTCACGTGAGCTATTGGCAAAGCCTTATTGAAGATCCACTATGGCTTAGAATTTTGAAAAGGAGGAGGGCAAAAGTGGAAGGAGGAAAAAATCATTTATTAATAGTAAAGGGTAAACTTGTAAGATCAGCACACGAAAAAGGTCACGTGACCCACATAAACTAACAGAAGGACTTAAATGATAAATGGTCTAAGTTTAGGGATGAAATTGTTACTTTTTATAATTGAAGATAGTAAAGTGAAATTGTGACATATTTAATGGAAACAAAGTGTAAATTATCCTTTAAAATATTTATAATTGGGTAGGTAAATCTGACATCTATTTGGAGATAAACAAATGATGCCATCCACATGTCATGTGAAATAATTATACTAATAAATATGCTATCCCGTTAATATGACATTAATTTAGAGGTTTATTAAAGGATTCAACATTGGATTGAAGCAATTAACTTCAAACTTCTAAAAGATGATGACAAAATCATGTTAAGTATATTAAGGTTGTTAGAATTGTTAGAATGTTTGTTAAGGTGGTTATAATGCTTTACACGTGTATAGTGTTCATTGGGTCATGTAATTGTATTTGTCTTTTAACAGTATATATACATGATCACTGCAATTGCTGGTGCATTGTGTTCTTCCGACGATACTTCCTTCTTCTTTATTCTTCTCCACCTGAATCTGTAACATGGTATCAGAGCTCTAAACTTCAACTGAAGTATGATGAAAGCGTTAATGGTTGAGACTAGTGGAGAATCGTCGAGTGCAAGTGATGATGGTGCTCAAAATGTCAACCCATCAAGTTCTACAATAAGCCTAAGAGCTGCATCTACAATGAGTTCTTTTTCTTATGGCTTGCCTTAGGCGACGATCCAAAATTGTTTGTGTCACAAAGTTGTGACTTCCACTTGTATTTTGTGGAGATCTCAATTTCTTCCGTCACTCAATGCGTACAATCTGATGGGTGTAGTAAATGGTTCATATCTTAGTCCATCTATGTTTATCAAGAGTGGTGAAGAGAATGATGTTACACTTACTCCTAATCCAGATTATATGCAATGGCATAGAAAAAACCAATTGGTGTTGAGTTGGTTTGTTTCATTGATCTCTGAAGAAATTAGGTTTTAATTGATCAATTTTACTACAACCAAGGATGTTTGGGCTTTCCTTCAAAAATATTTTACCATAAAGACTTGATAAAGGATTTTTCAGTATAAATCTGAGTTCAGTTGCTTGAAGAAAGTTGATAGCCCAATTACAGAATTTCTTCATAAGGCAAAAACTCTGGTTGTGAATCTTGGAGCTGCTGGTTGCGTTTTTGATGATGATGATCTGGTTCTCTCTATGTTGAATGGTCTAGGTTCGGAATTCGAACCTATACTAGCTTCTATTAATTCTTGAGCAACTTCAATATCATGTGATGAATTAGTTGGTTTGTCAATGAGTCATGAACAAAGGCCTTTGAAAAATCAACCAAAGGTTGATATTACTACCAATCTTGCTTCCAAGGAAGTCAAAACTTTTGATAATCGAGGTTGAGGATGTTCAAAAGTAAGTGGTTGTTTTGGAAGAGGACATGACAATCAATTTTAAGGTTTTCAATCTCAATATAATAGAGGAAGAAATGGTGGAAGAAGCTCATGAGTTGCAGCTATTCAATGTCAAATTTGTAAAAGATTAAATCACTCAACTGCGACATATTATCAACGATACAATCATACTGCTTCATCAATTAATCTTGCTAAATCAAAATTTTCTACAACAAGTGGACAGTGGTTTGCCGATTCAAGTGCCATACATCATATCACCAATTATATTAGTAATCTAGATATTGCTTAAGAGTATGTTGGTGGTGATGAAGTAAAAGTTGGTATTGGTACTGAATTCTCCATCCATCGTATTAGTTCTTCTCAATATAGTACTTCTAGTGACATATTTCATCTTAAAAGTTTATTACATGTTCCAAATATAACCAGAAATCTCTTATCTAACCATTAATTTACTCTTAATAAAGGTATTTAGCTTGAGTTTCACCTTTATGATGTTTATGTCAAGAATTGACAAGTGAGGAAACTTTTATTCAAAGGTTGTCTTAAGGATGGACAGTATGCTTTAATCCTTCATTCTGCAAGAACCTCTTGTCCAACAAATGTTTCAGCTTTTTCAACAATCAAAGTTCCTGTTAGTGCATGACACTCTAGGTTTACGTACATGCAACCAAAGTGGTGGTGGATAAAATCTTATTTACTTGTAAAGTTGTTAGAGTTGTTAGAATGTTTGTTAAAATGGTTATAATGGTTTACACATGTACAGTATTCATTGAGTCATGTAATTGTATTTGTCTCTTAATAATATATATACATGACCACTGTAGCTAACGGTACATTGTGTTCTTCCAGCGATACTTCCTTCTTCTTTCTTCTTCTCCACCTAAATTTGTAACAAGTCTTGGCTACTTCAACAAACTATATTTTATCTAGTGGTACTCCTTACTTAAAATTCACTTACATCTTGAAGCGCTTACTAACGTACACAATTCTATATCATATAGAGAATGAAGAAAATTGTTAAATATAGATCTTCAAAATACATAAATTTTATATATTAAAACGTACTTTTCAAGATCTAGTCATATCATATTCGTCACAAAAAAATATATGTGATGAAATGCTGAAGCATATTTGAATCTATGTAGAAATCATTATTCCTATATCTCAGATCTAATCTTCTAAACCATAAAGTTCTTCTTGTCTTACTCAAGTTAGAGGTGAGAGAGAAGGGAGACTAAACTAAGATTTGGAGATCATGACTTTAATTTATAGAAAACTATAATATTACACATTTCCAATTCGACTCATCAACAAAAGGTAAAATAACCTAATGATCTCTACACATATTAACCTACATTACTTAAGATGCTAATTTGTTCAATTCAAAAGACCAAACAGACTACTATAATGAGGCTAATTAAAAAATAATCTATAATACTTTAATTGATTTTATATTGACTCATATATATTGTTGGATTTAACCCAACAAAAACATCTTTAATGATAGGTTTGTGATTAGGACTGAAAATGAAATGAATATTGATATATCTATATTTGTACCTAGTTTCGCATCCAAAAATCAAATCATTGAATCAAATTTAGAAACTCAACTATGCAATTTATAATGTTATTCGAATCTATTTTATGATTTAAACTCAATAAATAAGATATATTTTCAATATTTCAATATTTTTTATTTTCAATAATATGATTAATGTAAAAAAATATGGGTCGAATATGAATGTATCCATATTTGAATGAGGGCCTTTTTTATGTAAGTCCTTTTTTTTTTCATAAATAAATAAAGGAGAAAAAATAACCATATAGATATACTTATTAGATATCTATAAATACATAGTGAAATTTTTATTTAAATTAAATAACTATTGATTCTTGATCTAAAGTTCTTAAAATTTAACATATTTTGTTAAATTCTAACCGTTAAATTTTAGATTAAAAATTAATAGTGAATATAACTCGGATGTAACTTTAACACATAGTAGATTATCTTATAGATTAAACAATTATATAATTAGATTTTATTTTTAAAAACAAAAAAAATAAAAAAATGAGATGCCTAGAGGAAAATGGAGTGTATTTTCTTGTAGGCACCTACACAAACCACTTCCAGTATTTGAGTTTACTTTGTATCGAATCAAATACAAATACAAATAAAGACATTAATTGGATTAAATCCATAATTGATGTCTATATTCTACCAATCCGAATACAGGAACCTCAGACAATATCTTAACCATTTCCACACCAAATTTCTGCAGTAATCTATACAAAATGAAATTCTGAAAGGCATCACAATATATTTACAAGCCATAATCTTGATAACTTTCCATGGTGTTCTTTTTGTTTAAGCAAAGATCGTATTAGTGATAGAGAAACTATATATATGTCAGGTTTACAGATGTTGTATTTGTAGTCTAGAATATAAACCATATCAGCACATCAGGTATCTAGAACGTTGTATTAGCTAGTAGTAGTAGACTCGAAAGGGTGAATGGATGGACTCCAACCACTGCTGTAAAGCAAAACATTTTCCACCATCCTTGCTGTCTTTCTGCGTACGTGGTTTTTGATACGGCGAGATGATCTTATTTATCAGATCAAACCCAAGATGCCAAGATATGCCTTAACTAATAGCAGCAATTATTGCAGGAACAACCAATCAAGATATGTGAGTGTGGTCATGGTGGGGAAAGGCTTTTTAAAGCTACCTAATAAACAACAAAGAAGCTCAGTTGCAGCATGGCCACACCAGATGTTTAAAATTCAAATTAAAAAAAGCATATAATTGCCATGAAGAGACAGAAAGAAAGCACTGGAGCAGAAGAAGTTCGATTCTCCGTATATAGTGAGATGGGGGAGAAAAAAAACTCTCAGGCTTCGTGCCACCATCCAAATATTATTAATCAATGAAATTGATTTCATGGCAGTGTAAATGTAACCGGTACACCTTTCCTTCTACTATTAAGAAGATCAATGATCAATCCCTACTAATAATATGTACATCGCCCAACAGGAGAAATCCAACTCAATCCATACCCACCAAGTAACAGTCACCACCTCTTCCTCTTATTAGACGTCATTACCATGGCCATGGCCACTTCCTCACTGCCCAAGAGAAAAATATTCCAGGAGACAAGCCACTCTGAGACATCAAGCACCTCGATCATAGAGAACACGGAGGGCCACGAAGAAGAGGAGAGGAAGGAAGAAGAAATGTCCATGTTAGATCTCAACATGCCCATCGACGACAACTCCGCCATCGAGCTCGATCTGATCGGGAGCATGCACGTCGCAAACATCCAGTTGCCGTCCTACTCGTCGGAGCCGAAGCACCGCCTGTTCGAGTGCAAGTACTGCCGTAGGAAGTTCTACAGCTCCCAAGCGCTTGGCGGCCACCAAAACGCACACAAGCGGGAGAGGACTCTTGCGAAGCGTGTGCTGCAGGACCGTGCCGGCGTCTACGACGATTACCGTCGGCAGCATGCCATGCAGAGGTACTCAGACATGTCGATGCCGATGTGTGGGCCTTTCGGCGTGCAAGCCCACTCCATGCTTCACGACCGATTCCGGCCACCGGCGATCCAGACAGCTGAGAGAGCCGGGGTGCCAAGGTTCGACGAGCCTGCAGCTTCTACTGGCCATTGGTGGCTGCATGATGCAGACGCTGAATTGGAAGCTGAGAAGAAGCAGAAGCAGAAGCTGGATTTGACCCTTAAGCTCTAATTATTTAATGTTGTCCTCAAAATCTCTTCATCTTATCTCGTAGGCAACTATAAATAGTTTTCTCCGTTTTTTTTTTTCTTTTCTTTTCCCCTTCTTTACTTCTTATTTCTCCTCAGAAAAGGAGACCCTTTTTGAGATTGGCCGTGTTGAGGGTTCTTGCTTTTTTCTTGTTGAGGTTTCCGCCCCCCAACCTATGTATGTGTGTTGTTGTTCTGTTGTAGATATTGGATGTTTCAATTTTTGAATGATGAGAGGAAACTTTTGAGGAAGTGGAAGTTAATGATGAAGAGTGGGATCATAATCCCTCCTGATATTTCTTTAAGAGAAAAAAATATATATATTCATAACGAATGTCCATGGAGTAATTTAAGCCGTTATTTTTCATTTCATATATGGAAGTCATGATGATGACTTGATGAACAGTCTAGCCATTAATGCTACAAGAATAAGTTATACCTAAAATGTAGCAAACTTGGGAATGGCTGAGGGCCTGCAAAGTGCAGATAAATAAGATACAGAAAACCAGACCTTGAAACAGTTGGTTTAAATAGAGAAACGTAGTGGGTAGGCACTACATTTCTAAAAGTTCTCATAAGCTTGATTGCCCCAAGAACGTACGTAATAAGCAGTCTGCAGTCCATTCACGAGTAATGAAACTGTGTAACTACATTTAACTAGTATTTTGAAAGTCACTTCATTCTCTGCGGGAAAGAAAAAAAAAAGAAGGTTGTTAAAGACTCAAAAACCTAGAACCTCTTCGTTCATTTTCAACTATTCAATACTTTATTCCAAACGGACAATCATATAATTCAAACTATTAACCTGTCACATGCATGGCCCATGCCTTCATGTGTTTCCACTCCACTAAAGGCATTCATTAATCGTCCATTTAATAGCAAGTTCGATGTATAGTGCCAAGAGCTGGTCATCAAAATCATTTGGACAAAATTCCAAAAGCCACGCACGAGACAGCGTAGTTACATACCTCCCAGGTCCCAGCACCATTAGCAAGAAAAGTCAATGTCCTGCTCCGACCAAGTTGCATTAGATCTTGCTCATAACAGAAACTAATGGAGTGTTTGGATGAGTTTTTTTTTTTTTGTCCACGGTCCTTCAAAATCAAGATTATGGACATCGAGTTTTTCTTGTATTTGGACCATTCGACAAAAAAAAAATTTATTGGTTAGAGAATAATCTGTACTTTATACTCTTTAACTTTAATATCAGGTATTTAGTGGTGACTTTGTAACAAACAATTGTATCTTTTGTAAATATTAAAATAAAAAAAGATGGTCATCCTAGAATCTATAAATTATTTTCAGGATCCAATATATGAGTTCCTTCCAAAATACACATGAATTTGCGCATACCATAATCTGAATTATAGATAGAATCGACCATGTCAAATATGTATGGTTCATATTATATATCACATTAGATTATGAGAATATCAGGAGACCCTGACCCAAAACGAGTCTAAACCGTGGATTCTTTTCTTGTACGAAGTGTGGTAGAGAATGCATTAACGAAAACTAAGCGAATTAAGACGAGCCTGTACGTGTCGATGTACCCTTCTTAGTGGAATTCTTTTCTAATTGCAAGTTGACGGACTAACGACAGCTTACGCTTTCCAAAAAGAAAGAACATGTGTTGGTGTTTCCACTTACCAATAATTCCGTATCCTTTTTGAAACTAAGACACTTGGACAAGAAGATGATGACCATTAAAATATCATAAATTTCCATTTACATTTTCCTCAAAAAAAAAAATTAACCTTTTCTTCAAAAAAAAAAAATAGTTTTTTAATCAATTCCTTGTTTAAAAGTAATATTATCAAAAATACAACTCTTACAATGAAAATTACCATTATACACTCAATAAATCTAAAAATTTATCTTTATACTACTACCCCTTAACTCCATCAAGTTCCCATACCCAACCCATGCTTAACTAAACCCATAGTTAATGGAAAAGACTAATCTACCCTTCTTACCAACCAATGGTGTTGCCATTGCTTGATGTTGGAGATGATTCTTGATTGGATATAGACACTGACATCAAGATTATCCCATGGGTTATGTTCGATGATGAGATGGATGACGTTCTCCGTCTCGATGGTAAATGAGATCAATGGAGCTAACCTAATCAGGATGAGCATCAAAATTGCACAAGACAATACAAGAATCATTTGAGATAGAGCTACGATGGAATGGAAGCATCAAAAGTTCATGCAATGAATAAAGAGAGGGAGAGAGAAGTAGAGCTTCAATGATGCTATGATCCTAGCCTTACTACAAATGGAATCGACGATGGTTTCTACTCCTTTAGTCAAGCTCAATGTGATCCTCTCATCTCCTCCTCAATCTCCTCAAGCAAGTCTTCTTCCTCTTCTTCTTCCGTAAGTTGGTGAGATGGGGGGGGAGGGGGTGCACAATTTGGGCGTAAGGTTAATAAAGTCTTTTGAGTTTAAACTAATTAAAATGCATAGAAGTTTTTGAATTTATTAAACATATAACGACAATTTTCATTGTAAGAGACACATTAACAATAATATGACTTTTAACCAAAGTATTAAGACAAAAGAAACCCAAAATTTTATCATGAAGCCCCCAATCTTACATTGGAGTCATCACCCATAAGAGGACATGATTTATGTACTGTCTCAAGTTTCAGTTTGAATAACATGGAAATATGTACATGAATGAAAGGGTTATTTGATATCATTGCCACATCATGGCTTGAAATGGTAGTGGACAAAATAGAACTCCTCAATTTCTGCTACAGAAATGGCTACAAATTCAGTTTAAGGCATTGTTAGGCTAAAAGAATTGCAGTTGCTTCAGTGTAGTTATTCTTTAGCATGCTTTTTCGTATACCAAATGCTTGCGAGTTATTACAGATTAAATAGGCCTAGAATCAGCTACAATGCCGAGAAAAGTCAGAGCATTGTACGAGAATCAAATGAAAAAACTAAAACCAAGTTAAAATGCATTAATCCATAGCCACTTAGCCCAGTGGTAGTCTCAATGCAGCATAGTAGAGGCCAGCGGAGAACCCCACAGGCTATAGGTATCAACCTAATGGCTATATTGAGAAAAATATGAAAAGGGCCCAAAAGAATCACAAAGTACGAAGATTCAGTATATAAACTTCAACTTGGAACGCATTCATGTCGAAATTGATTTTAAAGCATTTATCGTCCAAAAAATTCAACAATCTTATCCGCAGTTTAAGCAAGGTTTAAAAAATAGCCATGACGACACATGTGAGTCCTACAACTGGAGGATACAGAACTAGGAAATAAATTAAGAACAGCCAATAATTTCATTAACCTTCACAAAATCTTGTCGCATACCAAAATCACCTAAGCTGATGTAAAGGCGCCGAAGTTTATTTTATAAATACTATTTAAAATTGCATCACGAAAGCAACACGATTCAGTGTGGGAAGTTGAAACACCAAAATCAGCATTATATGGTCTCAATAACACGTCAGTGGTCTTATCAGCTTGAAGAGGTTACATCATTTTCTTATGTCAATAAGCAAAAAACTTCAATTCGATTTAGTCAATTGGGTGAAAGATCAAAAATGGTTTGGATGAATTTTTAAAAGCATGTAACATCTCTATTATCGTAGGTTGACTGCTACTGAGATTAAAAGTTATGTAGTGAATATCAGAAATCCACCAACCGGTAGAGATTACCGATTCAATCAATCAGACATTTGATTCCCGTAGTGAAAACGATAGAAGGCATGTGCCATAATTAGATAAACGATCACACACTTTCTGCATCTACATAGTTTTAATTTTATCACTGACCATAATGGGTTGACATTGTAAGAAAAAACAACGAAACTACACAATGATATTGTTGTTCAAGGAAGCAACAGTAGGGCACTAAGGTGTTGGGTGTGGTCTGTGTAATAAAAGTAAATACAATTGCTAACAATTAACCATCTTAGATTCTAAACTATAGCTAGCAGAATCTACACACACAAACAAACCTTTTTTATCAAACCCCAAATATTATAATCAACGATAGATAATTGTGTCGTGCATTTTTGAGATTTCGTGAACATTTGCCAGTAAGTCACAACACAGCAGTATGGAATTGGGAGAGGCTTAACACTTACTGTGACCCTGCATAGAATTTAAGTTTCAAGGATACCACCAGTAAAGGTGTCCAATAACTCTTTCATGACAGTTTAGTCTTGTAACAATGCTCAAAGAACTCAACCGATTCATCAAATGACAAGGCATCCAAGAGAAGAGTTTTTTTTTTTTAAGGAACCAAGAGAAGAGTTTCAATTTTGCTTATGTAGCACATCCACGTCAGTATTCCTCAAGTAGCCATTAACAATTTAGTTTAACCAGTAAACTCGTATTTCACATTTTACGATTCTCAAAGCCCAGATCAACATGGAAGACAAATCCTGGAGGTGATGTAAGGAGTCATCACAGTCAAAACTCAAAAGACTACAAGTCCACACAGCTACACTTGGACAATGAACAATTTGTGAGCTCCGATTATATAATTATAAATACGTCCATTAATTGTGTTGAATATGACTTGAATTAGTTATGTAGTTAGAAACAACTTAGTCATTTGGACCTAATATATATATACTAAGGTTCCCATTGTTATGACTAACACTCTTTTAGTATCTTCAATTACACATAGTGAAGAATGGCCTCTTCTCCCTCTCCATCCGTGGACGTACCCAATTGGGAAACCACGTAAATCTCTGTCTTGTGTGATTGTGTTTGTTGCTTGGATTTGGTTTGGACAAATATTTTCTCTTCTCCCCATGCACAACAATTGGTATCAGAGCTTGATTAAAGGAGGAGTTGATTTCAGGACTGAAAAAGGAGATTAAAAGGAGAGAGAGAGAAGCAACTGTTTTTCTCTTCTTCACTGTGCACGCGTTTGCTGCAACCGTTTTTCTCTTCTTCCCTGCGCGAGCTTTCCTGCCCGGTGCTGCGTGGAGGTGCCGTCCACTGTGCTGCTGCTGCCCGACTGCTGCGTGGAAGAGGGAGATCGGCTGTCCGTTCCTGTGTCAGCAGCTCGTGAGGAGATCAACTGGCGTCCACTCATAGCGTCGTCCAGCAGCCCCTGCCCTTGCGCCGCCGCCGGCCAGGCAGCAGTCCGCCAACCCTAGCAAAGCCGTCCCAAGCAGTCCTAGCCGTCGGTAGCAACCCTAGCCGGCCGTTCAGCAGCCCCTGCCCTTGCGCCGCCGCCGGCCAGGCAGCCGTCCAGTGGCCCTGCCAGCGCCGTCCAGCACCGTCGCTGGCGCCGAACAGTCCCTGTTGTTGTGCCGCCGTCCGTCAACCCCTTTTGCCCAATTTTCGTTCCACATACGTGGAACGGTTTGTAAGCCCTCTTAACTCACCTTTTGTGATTCAAATCGTGTGTGGAACACGTTCTGTGGTGGAGTTTTTCATGAGGATTGATCTAGGACATTGGTTGAATTTTTTCGGTTTGAAGATTGGGATTTTTTGTGATTCACTTTGTGTTTGAGGTGTTCGTTTGATTCAAATTTTGCTGCATTGATTATTTGAGGATTGTTGGTAGAAATTTTGTGTTATCAGCTTGCTTTTGAAATTACACATTTTTGTGCTGCTTTTGTCTCTGAATACAATGTCAACCCAAGCATTGAAAATTGAGAAATTTAATGGGAAGAACAGCTTTAGTTTGTGGCAGATTAAAATGAAAACCCTACTTAAGCAACAGGGTTTTTGGGCTCCCTTAAACAAGGAGTCAACTATGGATAAGAAATCTGCAGAGTATGAACAACAGGAAGAAAAGACCCACTCCACTATTTT
>JAMKQA010043455.1:0-13277 GCA_024699735.1 Posidonia australis | reverse complement strand
TTTCTTAGCTTGCAGAGTATGCCAGATTAGGGCAAAATATGAGAGAATGCATGAAAATTATGCTAAATATGTAGAAATGATGAGAATGTGATGCTTAGTATGTTTATGTTGTTATCATGTTGATTTATGGGCTTTTGTGCGGTTTTCGTGGATGATTTAGGAAGCATGCTACAGTGTTAGTATTTGAGCTTCATGCCTTGTTGATTTTCGTTTGAACAGCATGCTTAATGGATCTATGATTTGTTTGAGGGGTTTTGAAGTAGACTTGGAGGTCTACACCTCGTGTTTTATTGAGATTTTTAGTGGCATATTTGATAGGTCCGATCCTTACTCCCACTTGGGGGAGAAAAGGAGGAGGGTGGCCTGGGGAGTTTTCTGCAACAGTAGAAAACGGTATGCCGAATTGCCCCCAGACAGTGACCCGCGTTTTGGGCCTCGGACGACCGGAGGAAATCGATCGACCGTTTCCCCTGAGTCTGATAAATCTGACAGGGATTCGGTATACCGAAGAATTTCGGTATACCGAATCAGGAGATTTCGGTGTACCGAAGTTCCCTTCGGTATGCCGAATCAGGGGATTTCGGCATATCGAAATGGAAAAACGGTATGCCGATTTTGAGCACTGAACTGCATGAATAAATGCATAGAAATGATGATAAATTATGGTTCAATACATGATGAATGTATAGAATGCATGGAAATTTCATGAAATGTGGGGCATGCTAATATGCTAATTTTAATGATGTTTTCTATAAAAAGATAGAAATTATGGCTCATGTATATGAATGTGGACCCAGTGAGGGGTGGAATGCATGGTGCAAGACCATGAGAATTTGTGTGGGTTTAAAGACCACAGGTATGAATTGATGTATGATGCATGTGTTTTGTAAAGGATTTTTATGAATGAAAAGAGGTTTTTGTGAATGTTTTGTAAAGAGAAAATTGCATATGGTTTTAAAAGAAATGAATGAGATTTGTAGGAACCACAATGGAACTAGGACTTGCCGACGAGGTAGTGAGACCTCTTGTAATGTCGGTGGCGTGTCCTTGGTCGTGGTTGTCGAGTGAGCGGTTCGGGGTAGAAGCCTTGAGACTGTGGTGGTACTATAGGACCCGAGGTATGGTAGACCCGAACTACTCTCAGTGCTGGTGCTGGACGGGTCTGGGGTTAGAGTCCCCAGGTACTCGGGCACCAGAGCGTCTGTAGGGTGCACTCCGTGCTTGTACCAGTGAGGGTACATTTTGAGGCTGCGGTCGGGGCAGTTGAACTCCAGTACGGGGTGGTTTACCGCGGCACTGTAGTGTGGTGTGGTGACATGGAATCCTCATCAGTTGCTTGAGGCCAGGTCGATCGCCTGTGGCTAAGGTGATGCGACCAGTTTTGATATGGAAAAATGTGATTTTATGTGGATTTGTGTTTGTGGACTAGTTCCTAGCCCGATTTGTGGAAATGTGTGCCAATGGCTTTTGAATGATGTTTTGGGCTAGGAAGTTAGATGAAATGATTTGTTTCTCCAGTGTTGAGAATAAAGGTTTATGAAAGAGCATGAGATTTTGAAAGAAAAGAAAAGAGAGTTTGAAATGCCATTGCTTTCCGAGTTTTTTTTTCTAATTGCATATGAGGTTTTTGGGAAATAATGATTTCTGGCAAAGTTTATGGGTGGAATTTTTTGTTTGTTTTGGGGCACGTACTGGGTGGCATTCTTTTCACTCACGCATGTTTTCTTGTCCCCTTGTTTTCAGGTGCTGAGGTGTAGGAGCAGTCTACTCTGGTGCATCTGTTCGAGCCACATTTGTCGCACACAGGTCTGGGTAGTTAGCTTTATTCATTTAATATTGCTACTTAGTTACTTTTCATTTCTTTTGGGTAGTTCTTGTACTGTTGTGTAGCACTGGGGTGTTACAGAGATAGATTGGAGAAGCTCCTCTTTCTAGAACCCTGTTGCAAGAGTTTCTATCCAATGTTGCATTAGAACAATGATATCATAGAGAATTAAAATATGTGACTTGCTAATATTCCTGAAAATTCTATTGTTTCTTTCCTTCCAAGTCAGCCAGAGGATAGCTTGAAGCAAAACAACCCAACCATGTTTATTTAACATGAATCTAAGTGGAGGTATAGAATGGAAAAGATCAGCAATTTTAAAATAATCAGGATACAAATCAGAAGACAAGAAAAATCTCCAAATATGCCATATGAACGAGCAATTTATAAATAAATGGTTATTAGTCTCTTTATGCATATTGCATAATATACAAGATTCAGGACCATTCCACCTTCTTTTGGCTAAATTTTGTTTGGTCAAATTCTTGTTATTTAAAACCAAACAAGAGAATAATTTTACTTTTAATGGTATCCAGCTTTAATGTAAGGAATAATGGATGCCTCTATCATTTAAAATTTTATAGTAAGAGTTAACAGAGAAGGCATTATCTTTGGATGGCAACCAAATCAGAGTATCCCCACCAGGTGATAAATCTAGATTTTACAATAAAGTGACCAGCAGATCTAATTGAGATTGTAGTGCTGTATAATCACCCGAGGAAATCTTAGATTGATAAAATAATTTATTAAAGTCAGATCTATAGAGATCCACAGTTTTCTTAAAGTTGCACTTTTTTTTTACAAGGTAGATATAACTAGCTTCATTTAGGATGCAAAGTTCAAATCACTTAATCAAATCAAGTTGATCAAAGTCTATGATTTAGTTTTCTATAATCAATGATGTTGACAAAAAATGATTTGACTCAATTTATGGGGTTAATCTAGTTAAACTTAGATACGAGACAAACATGTATGTCTTTGGAATATTACTGTTATATATTTAACTCTACTTTTAAAAATAATTTTTTAGTATAATAAAATATCAATACTTAATCATGTATTATAGTTTAGTTAATTATTAATCAATATTTTATTTATTTATAGTCTCATCTTGTATGATATTTATAGTCTCATGTATGAAAAATAATCCAAAATGGCTCGATTCAGTTTCTTCTTAATCAATTTACTCAAATGGAGTTTGTGAATTTACTGAAATCCCTAAATCAAATCCAATCGGTGCAACCTGCACTTGTTAAACACATCTTTCTAAACGAAAGTTTGATTGCCACATGTGCTCAGAGCAACTTTCAAAAGAAATATGCACTCAGTCAGCACTATTCAATTCTGATGTTTACTATAACACAACGGCTATGTGCATGTACTTTCTGCCGTTTCTGTCGAGAACCTTTAGAACGGTTTGAATGACTTGAATAATCATCTGTTTGAATCTAACGGTTACACATGCAAACTTTTCAGCGGCTCTTGTTTTCATAGATCCTAGTTTTTTTTGTTGCTAAAGAAACTATTCAATCTAACCTTTTTGTCTTAGTTTTGAGTTGAGAGATCTTTTCCCATAAACTTTCTCCCAAGGTATTATTTGTTTGGGTCTTCTTCGTGTCCATTTCGTTACTACTGCAGATTTGTTGGCAACAAATTATTGTTTAAGGTCAAACAAAAATCCTGTGTTTCCTATTCCTTTCTTAAGCTTATTTGGCGTTACTAGTACATAGAGTATATTCGGTACTTATTGTTGAAATATCAAATTTTATTAAATATCGTGACTTCCGTGTATGCTTCTTAATTTTAAATTAGTTACAAAAGACAGGTTCTTGTGAACAAAACTAACAATCAATCAGGTCCATAGACTAAAATCAATCATAATCCTTGTGATATAATTTGCTGACGCTTACAATCGAACAAAACTAACAATCAATCAGATCTTGCCACAGTCAATCAGACACAAATCAGGTCCAAAAAACTATTGATGGGACTGTCGACAGATCTAGCGTCAGTCAATCAGACCATGTCTGATGGTAGTTGGATAGGCTCTGAGGTCACCGATGATTTCGGTGGTTGCCTGATGGACCTTGGGTGAAGCTTTCACGGTATTGTTATCGGCGTCTCATAAATGACGGTTGTTGGATATTTAACCAATGGAAAGAGAGATCTATTTATGAACGACAACAACTATGACGTTTGAATTGTACCATGGAAAGGAAAAAAAAAATCGTATAGGTATATTTATTAAAATTTTATAAATATACAGTAAATTTTTTATTTAAAATAAACAACTATTAATTATTAATCTAAAGTTTTTAAAATTCAACATATTTTATTAAATTCTAATCTTTAAATTTTAGATTAAAAATTAACAATGAATATAATTTAAATTAAATTAAATATTTAAATAGATTTTATTTTTAAAAACAAAAAATAAAAAAAAAGAATACCTACAAGAAAAATTCCCAGTAAGCAACTACAAAAACCATTTCTGTTGTATCATGACGAGTTTATTTGGCCGCATGCTTGCTTAACTAGACAAGATGGTTATCATGGAAACCAACATAACATGGTAAATGTAAAGAGTGTAATCTTCCATAATGTCTAACCGAATATGGCCTAAATTGTAACTTTAGATTGTATGATACTACTTTATTATTCTATTAGGTCTTAAAATATTTTGAAAATAGGACACATTTTTTAAGTAGACTTGGCGACGAATGGTGTTGTGTGCTTACCGTGACAAGCTAATCGTGTTATCTAATTCAACATTTTTCCAATATTATTTCATGTATTTTGGCAAAATTTGGTTGATTTTAGATAATATCATAATTTAAAATATGTATGAAATATATTTGGATTTAATTTGATTTTAAAATACTTTGTAATCCATCAACAATGTGAAACGCAAAGTATCTGGTGAGATAGGAGAGGCTGACAACAGGCTCAATGGCTTAAATCTGGTGTGATTGGACGACACTAGATGAGATGTTCAATGTTAAATGTATGATAATTGGGTTAAATTGATTCTAATTATACTGAATTAGGTTGTAATTTGTGTCAAAATAATGGTTATTTTTGATACAAGATAATTTTAACTTTTTTGTTGATTTTAATGTATTCAATAATTAAAAGTATCTATATTTTTAACAACAATGAATTTAAAATATTTTTAGAATCATGAATATCTCTCGATGTAAAAAATCACCTCTTGCGAATAATCACCTCTCTCTTTACTTTTTTTTTCCTTAACGGGCACAATCTATTGATCCTATTTCTTTTAACAATTAACTACCAAAATCAAAATTTGATCAAGAATCAAGAAACAAACAAAATTATCAAATACAATCAAAGTTATGTTTAATTAGAAAAATTATATATAAATATATTAAAATAGGAGAATTATCCTCCACGTCCTTCCACGGATGGACTCACGGGGACATGGGTAGGAATTTGATTTTTTTTTCTTATTAAAATAACTCGTAAATGTTTGTCAAGGATGACGTCGAAGTCGTTGCCATGTAGACCTGTTCGGTGTTTATTTGTTCATTTTCTCTAGGCCTAAAGAATTGAACCCGTTGAGTGCGGTAAGGGCAACTCCCAGTACCGTGTCCAGCACTTAGCGTCGGACAAAGTGAATTGTTTTTCTCCTGAAGCCATGGACAAAGTGAATTTTCTTCAAAAAAATACTTGTGTAGGGGTACCCCTACACATTTTTATGCCGTTCCAATATTTTTCAGAACCAGCTGAAGAGTGAAAACCAACAAACTTATTCAGATCCGTCCTAAACAAACCCATGAATTCAACTGTAAGGTAGAAAATAGGAAGTGAAAAGGATAAGATTGAAAAAAATAGTTTAGACCCGAGAGATTTGCTGAAAGAATAATCCAAATAGTTCCCACATCACAGAAAAGAGGCTTAAAAATCCTGCTACCCATTGTTTACTAAAAAAAGGCGCTGTTCTTCATCCACATTCCAGATAACTTACGACATATTTAAAAAAACGAAGCCATTTTTATTAGAAATTGGTTTTTTTTATTGACGCGGTTTGTTTTAAACTGATGCCAAGGAAATAGAACAATTCCTTGTGTTATTTTTCTTTTACTCCTATAAATACATGCTCATGTATAGGTCCTTCGAACAGAAAGGTAAAGGATTTCTTCTTTCCCTCACCACTGCGTATCCTCATTTGTCTTTGCCGATTGTTCTTTATTCGTGCCACTGTAAAAAAAGGTTTTCTCTGCTTCTTCTTCCTCTTCTTCTTCTTCTTCTTCTTCTTAATGCTGGAGTTGGTTGATATGTTTTTCCTCGTTCTTGGATTTCATTCCCATTAGTACCCATCAATGGTAATAGAGATGTTTTGGTACATTTTTTTTGTTGTTTTCTTTCTTTTCATTTTTTCAGACTTGGTAATGACAAAAAGATTTACAGTTGATATTGAATGTGATTTTAGCAGAGGATATATCCTGCTTTATTGTGTTTTTCCGTCAACCATTTTGATTGTCATGATATTTGTCAGCATGGTCTTTGGAATCCTCTGCCTCAACCCAAAAAAGGAAAAAGAAATGGTCTCTGATAACTACAACTTTTAAATTGTTTTTTGTTTCCCTACAGCTTTAGTTTGCTCAGTAACTGGGTTTTATTTAAGATTTCTGATGTTTTTCGCATCACCAGTTTTAGTCCCGTTACGCCAAGAGTTTGATCCGTGCAAGCTATGCACCTTCCCAACTGTAATTAACTTTTTCCCAAGGCAGAAGCATTTTAGCACAAGAAGTGCCTTTTACAAGTTTCTCATTGATTTCGCTTCGACGAAAGATGCTAATGGTTTATGACCTTTTGTTTTGCCTATTTGTTTCCGAGCATGCTTGGTTTTGGAAGAGAAAAAGTAAACTTTTTGTGTTTCGATGTCTGTTACAACCTCAATTTCTTTTTTCAAGCGCATTGATCTGCCTGTGTGTTCTTAGATCTTGTTCAGGCCAAAACTCACTACAATTCACTGAAGTTTAAATGCATCATTGACTTCTTGTGTTTCAATCTCTCTCTCTCTCTCTCTCTCTCTCTGCAGAAATAGAGAGCTGTTGACAAGAGATTATGGGAACTAGAACATATTTCTGGGCACTTTTGTTGTTGCTATGTTGCACGTCGTTTGGATTAGCAGAGTACGTGAAGTACAAAGATCCCAAACAACCACTAAATGTTCGTATAAGGGATTTGATGGGGAGGATGACCCTAGAAGAGAAGATAGGCCAGATGACACAGATAGAAAGAAAGGTTGCTTCTGGTGATGTGGTCAGACAATACTGCATAGGCATGTATCTTCATGTTTCTTGCTTTCACTTTGTTTTGTTTTCAGCATATTCTGCACAATTGGAATTACTGTGTAAGAACTGAAGATGACTGGATCTGGTTTCAACAGGTAGTCTTTTGAGTGGTGGAGGAAGCACTCCTGGCCCCAATGCAGCTGCTGCTGAATGGGTGAACATGGTGAATGAGTTCCAGAAGGGTGCTCTTTCAACCCGCCTTGGGATTCCGATGATCTACGGAATTGATGCTGTACATGGTCATAATAATGTCTACAATGCAACAATATTCCCTCACAATGTTGGGCTTGGTGTCACAAGGCAAGCATCTAAATGTCAAACTACTGGTGTTTATTTAGCAAGATAATTATGAACATCTAACGGGCTAGATTTGTAGATGTTTAGGCTTTTTCTCCGGTTTGTTTCATCATAATCCAAAGGCACCAATCAACGCTAGCAGACATGAAAATTTTCTAGATTGGGCATCTTATTTTTCGTTATGACAGAATGAATGTTTGTGCTTTTCTTATGATAAAATTTTAGTCTCAGTTAGCCTCCAGTCCCACTTTTACTTTGTTTCTAGTATCTAATCGATGAAAACCAAAACATGAATCAGGACCTCCTTGTAAACTTATTTTCCTCTTTCTACTTCTATGTTTATTATGCTTTTGATATTTACTCTGTGCCTATTGTTTTCATCAGGGATCCTGAGCTTCTGAAGCAGATTGGTGCTGCTACTGCCCTTGAAGTTAGAGCAACCGGCATTCCTTATGCTTTTGCTCCGTGCATTGCAGTAAAATCCTCTTCTGAGCTACTTGGTTTGAATTTCAGTTCTTTCTCATGTTACTTTAGAATGTAGACTTCTATTCTGAGTTTAGCCTTGTTTGAGTGATCCAGGTCTGCAGAGATCCCAGATGGGGCAGGTGCTATGAAAGCTACAGTGAAGACCACTCCATTGTCCAGGCAATGACAGAGATAATCCCTGGTTTACAAGGAGAAATTCCTAAGAACTCCAGACGTGGTGTACCTTATGTTAATGGGAAGAAGTAAGACATCTGAATTTCATCGTTTTGGATTTTTTATGTTCTCCAAGATGGTTGTTGTACTTCAAAGTTTTACAATTCTGTGATTTATCGTTCATCTTGAACTTTTAGCTATGAATTTTAAATAAGCTTCTCTTATCTTATAATTTTGAAAACGCACTACGTATTAAATTTTGCTCTGGTTAAAGGCAATTATCCTTTACTAAGGGAAGTTCTCTCTCTATTGATCTACCCAAGCTTTCGCTTTCTTGTTGGTCAACTTGTAACTTCTTCTCTTGTTGTTGATTGAACGTGCCTACCGTTTGTTTACCTATCCCTCATTATAGAAAGCTTTACATCAAACTTTCTTGGCCTTCTTTATGTTCCCTGATGATAAGAAGCTTTACATTACACTTTCTTGAGCAGGACTTACCTACCTCTATCAAAAAGAATAAAACAGATCGGTAAAAGAAAGTAAAAAGGAAGAGAGAACTACAATTATGTTTCAAAATACTCTGTTGAAATCATGAAACTACCATAAAACTAGTTTAAACAAACTGTTTTTTAATGGCTTTTCTGTTATGGCAATCTTGGATGTACTCTGTAGTTCTTTCATCTCAGCTTCCTTTGCTCTATTAAATCCATTCATTTTACAGATATCCATCATTCTGAAAACAAAGATGATTACTGATTTAATTTATTATATGTTGTTTATAAATTCAGACTTTTTCTGTTGCTTTCATTGTCAGATATGGTTAATATTTCTACTTTTTGCGCTGCAGCAACAAAGTTGTTGCCTGTGCTAAGCACTTTGTTGGGGATGGCGGCACTCACAATGGCATTAATGAGAACAACACTATCATTGATGCAGAAGGACTCTTCAGCATACACATGCCAGCATATTACGATTCTATTATCAAAGGTGTCTCCACTGTCATGGTGTCCTACTCAAGTTGGAATGGAATGAAAATGCATGACAATCATCAACTGATAACAAGCTTTCTCAAGGATGTACTCCATTTCAGGGTTCGTAATGAGCTTTATTTTAGGATAAATGATTCGTATGAAGTAATCAGATGCTTACAGTTGTATGGTCTTTTCAGGGATTTGTGATTTCAGATTGGGAAGGTATTGATAGGATTACCTCCCCCCCTCATGCAAATTACTCGTACTCTATCCAAGCTTCTATTAATGCTGGTCTTGACATGGTTAGTGTCTCTTTCCATGAGAAGTCAAGTTTTATTTTTTCTTTCGATTATGGAACTAATGGCTTGTTACATTGACAAAAACTGATAACATTGAGAAAACCTGCATTGGATATGATCTCATTTGACCAGACTATAATTGAAAGGTTTACACGTTGGTTTACAAAATAAACTGCATTGGATATGATCTCATTGAAATCACATTGAACCCCATAATTATTAGTAAAAATGATTCTCCTAGCTCCAAGTAAAAGAAAATCAAATTTCATTTTGTGACAGTTCGTATGATTCAGTTTCAGTGGAGAAATGAACATTAAAATCATTTTCTCATCTATTTTCTACATATCTTTTTGCAGATTATGGTTCCTAACAATTATGTGGAGTTCATTGGCAGTCTGACCAACTTGGTTAACAATAAAGTTATCAGCATGAGCCGAATTAATGATGCAGTTAGAAGGATTCTTAGGGTCAAATTTGTGATGGGGCTCTTTGAGAATCCATTGGCTGATACAAGCTTAGTCAGCAAAATAGGATGCAAGGTACTTTGTTATTGGAAATTCAATTTTATAATGGCAAGAAAATGTTCTTTAATATTTTATTTGCTCCACTGAATATAGGAACACAGAGAATTGGCTAGGCGAGCGGTAAGGGAATCACTAGTGCTGTTGAAAAATGAAGATGGTGCTGGAAAGCCTTTACTTCCTCTCCCTAAGAAGGCAAACAAGATTCTTGTTGCAGGGTCACATGCTGATAATTTGGGATATCAATGTGGTGGCTGGACAATTGAATGGCAAGGGCTTAGTGGAAATAGCCTCACAAGTGGTATTCCATTTATTTTCTTATTGACAAAGAAATTCCTTGTTATCCTCCTTTATGCATTATGTTTCATTCTCTATGGTATGCATGGAACCATATATACCAAAATTTATCATGACTAGACTAATCCGGACTAATAAACTGAATATTCATCAGAACTTCTAATAACCTTTACCATTGGAAACAGGTACAACAATTCTCTCTGCCATTAAATCCATGGTTGACCAAAAAACCAAAGTTGTCTACTCTGAGAATCCTGATACAAGCTTTGTCAAAGATGGTGGCTTCTCCTATGCAATTGTCGTTGTAGGAGAACACCCCTACGCCGAAACCCAGGGAGATAGTCTAAACCTCACACTACCTGATCCAGGTCCAAGCACAATTCGGAATGTTTGTGGTGCTGTGAAGTGCGTTGTGGTTCTTATCACTGGCAGACCTGTTGTTGTCGAGCCGTTCTTGCCATCTATAAATGCTCTTGTTGCTGCCTGGCTTCCGGGATCTGAAGGCCAGGGTGTCACTGATGTTCTCTTTGGGGACTACGGTTTCACTGGAAAGCTTGCTCGGACATGGTTCAAGTCTGCTGATCAACTGCCAATGAATGTGGGTGACCCTCATTACGATCCACTGTTTGCTCTTGGGTTCGGGCTCAAAACAAAACCAACGTATGGACGGCATACAACAGCTGTGTCTAAATAAAATACCTGCGTGTATAACTTAAGTGGAAGCTGAAGCAATTTTACATTGCGTTTATGTGAAAATGATTTGTTGAGACTAATTGTATGTCTTGTTTTAAATGAGTTGTCATTCGGTATCAATAATCGAGCCGTGTGATTCTTGGTGTTTTTTTGTCACTAGTATACAATCTTTAATTGATCAGATTTCACCAAACATTGACAAGTGATGTTGCTTAGCGGCAACACTAAAATTAACGAACTCAACACGTTAATGGGTAGGCAGCATAGAGGATAAGAAGATTCAAATGGTAAGGAAACTTTGACAAGCAAATCTAACAAATTACGGTAAAGAGTAGAAGCTTCTTTGAAAGCTGGTTGACAACTAATTTTTTGCTGATGTTACCGCTCCATGTTGTAGTAAATAAGAAGCCTAATATTAACCAGAAGAAGAGATTAAGATGCAGCAGTGTCCTGTAGAGCTGGAGGTCCCGATTATTGATTGGAAGGTTGTAAGTAAATTGTTTGGCCTTTGGGATGTTACTATAGGAGTGGTATTGAACTTTTCTTGATCAGTGCTGCATAGCAAGCAAGTGATATCTATCAGGGAGTCTTATCTTAGACTTATGGGTAAATAGATATTTGTATATGTTAGGGTATCTAATACTCATCTATATATTTGTAATTCTATTTATCCATAATAAGAAACTTGATTATCACTTATCATATGGTACCAAAGTCCAAGGAAACACCCTAGGTAGCTGTCCAACACCATCAGTCAACGGTTGGCCTCTGCCATTACCCCTCCTCTTCCATTGCCAATCAACCATCGCCAGCACCTCCCTTGCCGTCGGCCACCCTAGGACACCCCCTCCAAGGCCACTAGAAAACCTAGCAAGGCCTTCCATGCCCGTCGACAACAGCCCTGGCTAGGCCATTTAGGCCAGCCGACAGGCATATTTAGACCTTCTAGGCTTGTTCTAAGCTTTTTACAAGTTAAATCTCTCTGTTTGTGTGTGGATATATGCTATCCACATGTGTTTGTACCTCTGGATTGTGTGTTTTGGTTACCTGACGGTGTTTGTGTAGTATTTGGATTGTTTGTATGACTGATAGGTCACTATTCTCTATTGTTTTGTAACCAATTAGATCGTTTCTTTACATCACTTCCCATGACATCTCGCGAATCATTGGTGAAGAATCGGGGTGGATCTTGTTGCAATACTATAAGTGTCTTGGTCATCAATCTGAGAAGTACTGGGACAAGTTTGGTAAGCCATAGTGAGCAAATACCATCACCATTGAGTCATCTTTTGCGACGACCACTACCACTTCTACAGATCAGACTGTCATCATATCTCAAGCTGACTACACATGATTTCTATAACTTCAGGCTATTGATTCCTCTACGACAGCAACTCATGCTTCTCATTCAGGTACGAGTATCGCAATAATTGTTTCTGGGAATAATTCCTGGATCATAGACTCTAGTGCTTTCTCCAACATGTCAGCTATATGAGACCTTTTCACTTGTTTGTCTACCTTATCCACTATACCCTCTGTTATGATTGTCGATGGTCATTCATGTTTTGTTATTGGTGAAGGAGCAGTTCAAGCTTCTTTTCAGATCAGACTGGATAATATTCTTTTTGTACCTGATTTTTCAATAAATTTATTATCTATTAGTGTCCTTACCACTGAATTAATATGGTTTATGACCTCCTTTCTCTTTTATCGTGTGGTGACCATGCCAGCGGAACCACCTGACTCATCGTGTGTGGAAGCATACGAAGAATCTCGATAAAGTCATGACAAAGATGGTGAATCCGAGGAAGGATACATTGACTTGAAAATATCAAAGAAAAACAAAGAAAATAGATAAGGACAAAATGGAGTTGTTAGCTAATCTTTTTATACCAGAAAGACAAGGAAAACTAGATGCATATGAAATGCGAGAAAAGAGTGCAAATGAATGCAAATAGATACAAATGAATGAATAGATGCTCCATGCCAATGGAAAATGACGCAAGGTCATTGCAAGCTAGAGAAAGGATAATGACTCATATTACGCATGGGGAAGGTGTTAGGGACCTCCATACGTCCGAGAAATTGGTCTTTTTTAGTTTTTCGGTTGCTTGTGTTGCCAATGCAAATGATCATGTATGCTCACTAAGTCTAAAACAAATGTATGCCATATACTATGCTGATGCAAATTGTGAACGTGCCACCACACGCTCTCGCAAGGAGGGGGAAGGAGGAGACCACAGCCATGCCGAGATGGCGAGGGCGTGAGACGGGACAAAAGAAAGAGAAAAGGAGTCGCCACCTGGTCTTTTAATGGAAAGACGAGGAAAACCACAAACGATTCACCAAAAGTGAACGAAAGAGATGCAAATACGAAGGCCAGATGCCTACTAACCAGAGGATGGGTAAGGATT
>JAMKQA010043454.1:0-12468 GCA_024699735.1 Posidonia australis | reverse complement strand
ACCCAATTGATGGTTTGTTGTGGCTGTGATGGCCAGTGTGGTGACCCTAGTGGAGGGTTGTGTGTTGCAAGGAACAGAGTCCTGCAACAGAATGAATGGAAAATGGTTTTCTTTAAAAACTGAAAAGAGTTTTGGAACACTAAAATGTGTTGTGAAAAGGATTGTGGTTCAAGAGCTGGTAGACGGTGTAGGCTGAGCCTGAGCCTTTTGAGCCTAGTTGTTCGGGTCACCGTCGGTGTAGGCTAAGCCTGGGTAGTTATACCTAGTTGTTCGGGTCACCGAGCTCATTGCGACGTAGGCTGAGCCTGGGCTTTTGAGCCTAGTTGTTCGGGTCGCCGACGGTGTAGGCTGAGCCTGAGTCATTGGACCTAGTTGTTCGGGTCACCGACTGGGACGTCTCCAGAGACGTATCTCTGTGCTCCAGTGAGGAACAATAAATTGTGAAGCTTGTTGGCCGAGGCGGTGGCATCCCGCACGGGGAATCCCATCGCGGCAGTGCAGGGAGGTTGGGGAAGAATGTCCTCACCTACTACTTGTGTGCCAGGTTACCTCTGATCAAGGTAACAACAGTAATGAAAGTGGAAATCATTAAGTAAGTGGAATGTGTGTAAGTGTGTGTGGTCGGGATTGGACCTGTGAAGTGGTTCTAGAATCCTGAAGAGGAATGTTGATGTTTTAACCAGTTGTCAGTCAGTGTTTGTGGTTTGGTTTTGAGTCCAGTGGGGCCTTGTGTTTTAGGCTGGATCTGGTTAGGAAATGTGTTTTGGGAAGAATCCCATGGTTTGAATGGAATTGGCTTGAAAAAGGAAACGAATTTCCAAAAAGGGTTTGGAAAGTAATGTTTTGAAAGTAAAGTGGTTTTTGAAAGAATTTCCTCATGTTTTAAGGAAAGGTAGTGGCTTTTGCAAAAAAAAAAAACCTGGCTTGGGATTGAGGTCCCAGGTGGCGATTTGGTGAAGAAAAGATCTGGTTTTGGGATTGGATTCCCAAGTGTTTATTTATTGAATAAATGTTTTTCAGAGGACAAAACCAAGTTTTTACATGATAGGAAACAGGCTTTCTTTTAGTTTTGTTGTGTTTGCTTGTAGTTGTGTGTTTTAGAGGCGCGTACTGGGTGACTTAGATGTCACTCACGCGTGCTGTGTGTTTTCAGGTGCAGACCGCGTGCAGCCAGGTTCAGTGTAAGAGTTGGAGTTTCTAGTCGCGCATCGAAATCCTAGAGGTAAGCCTTAGTTACAGTCCTTTTGTTCTGTAATTTGTGTAATTAGGCTTGTGATGCTGTTGCTTGGTAGCGTGCCCGGGTTCGGGGCGTTACACAGACTTACTTAAAAAGGATAGACTGATACACAAATGTAATGAAAACAATGCAAAATGCATGAATGTATACCTAAATGTATAAAAGGTGCTGAAGAATGACTTAGACAAAGATTATGCATGATTAAGTGCAAAAACTAACATGCATGTGCATGAATTGGTGGTACAGGGGTAATTTGATCATTCTTTTTGCTAGATGTGATAAATATGTGCATATGTATGATGCATGGTCTAAGATATGCCAAAATGTATGTAAAATGTTATTTTCAAAAAAACATGCAAAAGATAAGATCTTAAAAAACAATAAAATGATGTAAACATGGTAAATGACAAGATCAGGGACTAAAATGCAAAATTCACAGAGAAAAAAAGGACAACTTGGATTAAAATGGGTACAGTAACTTCTATCTTAGTGTGCAAATGATGGATTAAAAGAAAATGTGATATTGGAATGTATAAAAATTGTATCTTGATAATTTCCTAAGAATTCAAGGTCTAATGTGTAAAATTCACACATAAAGTGCAAATATGACTACAATATGGAATTAAAGATCAATTTACAATGCAAACATGATTTTTAAATGAAATTTATGATTAAATACAAAATTATAAATGTAATAAGTGGAAAATGTCAAAAATAGGTGTGAAAACAATTAAAATCTTAAATAATGAATTTCAAATTAGTTTAAGGGTCTGGATGTAAATTTCCTCTACACATGATTGTATGCTGTGAATCCAGAGACATACATGCAAAATTTCAGAGTTTAAATGTGATAAAAATTAAACTATTATGATGATCAGTGTGATTATGATGTCTTTTAGGTTCTGAATGCAAATTTTACAAAAAAAAACTCATTTCTAAAAGTTCTGGGGACTCAATTCAAAACATTAGGACTTAATTGCAAAGAAGATGTGACTCTAGGGGTTTAAATGTGAAAAAATCAACATTTATAGGACTAAAAATAAAATTAAAATTGAACAAGATAAAACATGCAATATTTACAATGAAACAAGAGAAATGCAATTTTAATTTTTAATTTTAAGTACAAGGGCTAAAACATAAAATCCTAGGCTTTAATTGCAACGTTTCAAAAAATTAAAAAGCTTTTAAATAAAAACCTAAAAATCTAATAGTCACCGCCGATGATTCGAAGATCGTTGACGACGACAGCTTGGGAGGCTCATCCAAGCCCTCCCGATGACTGATCGACGATCTAAAGGGTTGAGAAGTTGGAGGAGGGGATAGGGGGAAGATCCAACGACGTCGATCGAACCCTCGACGGCTGGAACTTGCCGTCGATCCCTTGGTCAACGTTCTTCTCCGACGACGGGCCTTTAACTGCAACGTTCCTGGACTCAGTGGCTCTACGCGGCAAATATTGGAGAAGTCCCAGGGCAGCTCGGTGAGGCTTCTCGAGGTGTCAGCGAGTACTGGGGAGGTCTGGAGTGTCCCTTCCATCTCCTACGTCGGAGAAGACCATGGTAGAGGTTGGGGCGGTGCTCCAGGCTTTGGAACGACAACACGGCGGCTTGGCGAGATTCGTCACGATGTGGTGGGTCTTCTGGAAGTCTTGAGCGACGGAGGCGTTTGGATGGCACAGGAGGTCTCGACGGCGACGGTCGACGGGACTGCGGCGGCCCTTTTAGACACGAAAGGTCTGAAGGACCTCTCCCAAGTGTTGGGAACTCAGGGAGGAAGAGGAGGAAGGGGGAGGAAAGGCCCATGGGACCTCACCTAAACCTAGGAGCCCACTAGCCTCGCTGGTGATAGTGAATCTACCACCGGAGGAAGGGGAAAGCGACGAACAGGGCCCGTACGCCCAACGAGAGGCAACCAGAGGTTAGGGTGAGATTTTAGGAACCTACGGGAAACTTTTTGGGATTGAGAGAAGGGAAAGGAGTATCTGGGGCGCGGTCTTGTCTTTCCCAGCGAAACTCGACGACGGTGCTTCTCTAGTCTGACGACTCTGGCGACAGTGGCTAGAAGGCTCTGGAGTATTGCAAGAGGTTTGAAGGAAGTGTTCTGAAGGTGGGGGAATTGCCAGATTTTCGAAGGCTCGAATGGAGGTCTATCAGGCTTTCTCTGTTTCATCAGTGCTCTCTCCGTTCGTCTCTTCTTCCTCCTCTTTGCGATCGGTTTCTCTATGGGTTTTTACCGCTGGAAAAGAGATGGAAGTTGGGGCTGCTGGTTAGTGTCGATCGTGGTTGACAGTTGGCCAGCTCGTGGACTCTATTACGTGGGGAAGGAGAGATGAGGAAAATGGAGGTGGGGAAGAAGAAGGGGAACTGTAGCTTTATTTTTACATTCCCTAAGTCTTCTGGTTGATGAATGGGCTTTTGTTTTGGTTTCTTTTTTTTTAAGGTTTTAAGGTTTTAGATTTAAGTGTTTTTAGAGTTTTGTGATTTTAATTTTTATTTTGGTGGTTTAGGATTAATGACTTGTGGTTTAAATCAGATTTTAGGTCTTAAGTTCTTATGATTTAAATTAGGGTATTATTTTGTGATTTTAATTTAGGTTTTTGTGTTTTAATTTTATATTTGATTAAGTGATTTTTGGATTTTGTTGTTTTAGGATTTTTATCATTTTAATTAGATTTTAGGGTTTTCTTGTTCCGTATTTGCTTTGATGATCTAACTATGGCTTTTGGATTTCTATTTGGGTTTTAATTAGGATTTTGTTTATCTTAGGTTTTTTTATGATTTAGGTTTTGGGTTTCATAATTTAATTAAGTGATTTGAATTAGGGTTTAGAACTTTAATTAGGATTTTGGATTTGTTTTTGATTTGATTACTTTTAAATTTAGATTTAATTAATTTTTACTTGATTTAATTGATGATTTCATTTTAATTTTGATTTAATTGGTTTTACTTGGGATTTAATTTAAATTTTGATTTAACTGTTTTTTACTTGATTTTTGTATGAATTAGGGTTTCTTTTTAATAAAATTCAATTTTAATGGATTTTATTGAATTTTGTTTGATTAGGATTTTAACTTAATTAATTTAGATTTTAAGTGGATTTTATTTAACTTTGGTTTTAATTAGGGTTTTCTCTTAATTAAATTTGGATTTTAAGTTGATTTAAATAGATTTTATTTGATTTTGGTTTTACTTAGGGTTTTCACTTGATTAAATTGGATTTTAAATGTTTTAAATGAGTTTTGTTTAGTTTTAATTTTGATTAGGTCAGAGTGGGCTTGTGTGGGCCTGAATGGGCTTGAGTGGGTTTGTAGGTTTAGGATGTTGGTGGAGTTAGGGTTTAGGTGAAGGTGGTCGCAACCAGAGCATCTTTCCAGATGAATCTGTTGTCAAGTAACTGCAAAATCGAAGTATCTACACCAGGTCATGAGATTTCCTCCCATATATGTGCAGAAACCAAATGTAGACTTCCTATCTCCTCAATCTCCTGCATATCCTAAATCTGAATATGCCATGATATCCATATAATCATTTTTCCTGTAGATCAATCCGTGTTCTAGAGCATTTTTAACATAGAAAAGAATACGTAAAGCTCCACTCTAGTACATTCTTCCAGACTTATGTATGAAATGGCTTAACAAGTTAACTATATACGAAATGTCTAACCAAGTCACAGTCAAATATATAAGCTTCCAAATAAATCCCATGTACTAACCAGAGTTCTCTAACAACTCTAAATTAGTGTCCTAAAAGGAAGACGACTGCTCAATCAGAGTACTCTCTGATTTACATCTTAAAAGACCTATTCCTGGAAGAGATTAAAGGTATACTTTCTCTAAGACTGTGTCATTTTTCCATTTATATAAGTAAGCTCTATACCCAAAAAATATTTTAGCTTTTTCATATTCTTAGTGACAAAATGTGTCCTAAGGTGTTCTTTTATCTCTTCAATGCCTTCTTTATCACTACCGATCACCAGTACATCATCAACATAGACCACAAGAAGCACACACCCCCTACTAGTCTTTCAGTAGAACATAAAGAGATCAACAACACATCTCTAGAAACCCCCAATCATCATTATTTTGCTGAATTTTTCAAACCACGCCTTGGAACTCTGTTTAAGACTATAAATCGCCTTTTTTAGTCTGCATATTCTATCCTCTCCTTGAATAACATATCCGAAAGAATGTTCCATAAGCACAGAATCGGTCAGATTACCATATAAAAAGGCATTCTTGACATCTAATTGGCACAATTCCCAAGAATTATTGATGACAATGGACAAGATGACTCTGATGGAGTTGAGATACACAACAGGTGAAAAGATCTCTACATAATCAATATCATATGTCCAAGTAAATCCATAACCAACCATTCTAGCTTTATATCTGTTTATGGTGTTTTTAACCTTGTACTTCACAATGTAGACTCATCGAGAAGTGACTACATTAACTCCAATAGGATAGATCACCAACTCCTAAGTGCCATGGACTGCTAATGCAACTATTTCTTGATCCATTATTGTCTTCCATTGAAGAAGTAAGAGTGTCTCCTGATGATTCTTGAAAACAGATTCAGAAGAGAGAGACATGGTAAAACTACAAAAACGAGAAAGAAGAGTCATAAGAAATAAAATTGGTTATAGGATGAATAGTGGAAAAATAGATACATTTTCTAAAGACTATTGGTAGGTCAAAATCACTAAGAGATAGAATTGCATTCGTAGAGGAGGTCGATTCTGTTGTGAGAAGCACTAATGTCTACCGACAACGTTGATATACCTGCAAAGGACAAGAGGCTTCTGTACAAACAGTAAGGGTGTCCTATTGACCAATAATAGAAGACTCAACAAAATAAGGAAGAGGAATCGACTCAACAATAAGTGTAAAATCATTAAAATAATTCATAGACTCAAAAAAGATAACATTAATAGACACAAAATATCGTTTAGAAAGAAGATGAAAGCACTGACACCCCCACTTTAAGTTCTATAATAACCCACAAAAATACACTTGATAGACCTAAAAGACAATTTATCAAGTCCTAGGAAGAGATTATAGACAAAGGCAACACACCCAAATACACGAAGGATTAAAGGAAACAAGATGATATCTGACCAAAGGCATCGAAGAGGTACTTCACTAACTAGATGAGTTGAGGGCATCTTATTAATAGGATATGTGACAGTAAGAACAGCGTCAGACCAAAGATATTTGGGAACTTTCATGTGAAACATGATGATGTGAGTGACATCAAGTATATGCCAGTGTTTGCGCTCAACTACCACATTTTGTTGAGAGATGTAAGGACAAGTAGTCTGATATATAATATCTAAAGATACACAATAAGGTTCAATTTTGAATTGAACAAATTCAAGAGTATTAACTGTACATAAGCAATTTGGAGTAACGTCAAAATGATTTTTTATTTTCTAAGTACATCATGAATGTGTAAGCAAATATCAGTTGCTCCATGAGTGTCTTGATCTAAGTACATCATGTTTATCATTATTGTAATATGACTTTGATCTTTAAGCAAATAGACTCAATACACTCATGAAAAATCATCAATAAACACAATATAATAATGATAACCATACATAAATGGAACTTTAACAAGACCACAAATATCACAATAGACTAACTCAAATACTACATGACTTAACACAAGACGTAAATATTTAAAGGAAGCACGATGATGCTTACCTAACTTATACGATTCACAATCAAACGGAGAAACAGAAACCCATGGCAAGGCCTGCTACAACTTTTGATGAGAAGGATAACCTAACTAGTAGTGCTACAAAGAAGAAGGATCAGAGGTGGACGCCACAGACGTTAATTCTCGTGGTATATCTTCACTAACCAGCAGGTACACACCATTGCCTCATTTATGACTTAAATTAATCCTTCTCCCCATCCATAAATCGTAAAAATGCAATGAAAAGAGAAAAAAGTGACGTAACAAAGCAATTGTCTAGTAATAACACTAATAGAAAAGAGATTAAAACGGAAATCTAATACATATAAGACTTTTTCAAGAGAAAATTGAGAAACAACTTACACAACCCTTTCACCAGTAATAGGATAAGATTGACCATCAGTAATGACTACAAATCGAACATCAGAAAGCTGAGTCAAATGTGTAAACAAGATTTTTGTACATGACAAGTAAAAGAAGCACTAGAATCAATGGTCCAGGAAGGATCTCTAGAGACCAAGAGAGCACTAGTACCTATAGAAAAAGAATAAGAGGCAGTGGCGGTAGAGTCAGTGACCTTTAACTATAGGAGTCAATCATTGTTAGCTTCAAAGATGGTAATTGCTTGCTCTTCGCTGGTAAAAGTGGATGGTGTAGCCTCAGTAGTAATATGTGTTAGGCAAGGTCGACCAATCAAATCCTAACATCTGTCGACCCGATGACCTGTCTGACCATAAGGAGTACAATAAGGACATCCTCCAGTATCTGTACGCCCACGACCACCCTCATGCAAGCCACCATGCTCTCTACCACACATAGCTACCATAGCTAACTGATGAGGCACTGAAGAAGACGTGATAGTGAAAATATGCAAAACTCTAACAATAGTAGATTGTAGATTAGATACACTATCAACTTCAAGAGGTAGATCGTCAGAACCAACTCTTCACGATACGATCTCATTTGAATGATATCAGCAGTCAAGGGACTTCAAGCTTGTCAAATAGAGCCCAAAGTAGTGAAAAATGTTGTTGAACAGACTGATCGCTCTAACGTAGAGTGAACAACTGCTCATACACCTCAAAGACTTTGGATATGTTCTTCTTGTGATCATACGTGAGACATAATGTAACCCATATCTTCTTTACCGGTTGCAACATCATAACACCTCTTGTAATCGTAGACTCCATGTTATTTACCAACCAAGAAAGAATGATCACATCATCAGTAAACCAGTCATCATAAGTCATATCATTACTATCAAGAGACTTAATGAGGTGACCAATATTGCGATGTGCTGCAATAAATGTCTCAAAATTCTGTGTCCAAAAGAGATAATTCTTGCCATTAAAATTTTCAAAGGTCCCACTGAGATTTTTCACCAAGTATTTACAGATAGCCATGATAAATAGCAAGGGTAGGTGGTTTGATTTCACTATACTGGTATAGGAAAATGCATAGATTTCGTGTAGACAAGGCTAAAACAACTCACAACTGCTTTCTGAAGACACCAACACAGTCTACAAGCACGAACACATGTGAATATCACGTATCCACACACATACAACGATGAAAAGACACAAGGAGGCTTAACACATGGCTTGAAGTGCCGGCTGGTGACAAAACAAGGGCTGGACTGCCCTGCTGGTGGCCTAGGGGCGTCGGAACCCCCGACCGACGCTACAGGAGGGAACAGGAAGGCCTGGAAAGGGCCTGGACAATGGCTAGCCCCTTTCCCGTGGACACAGACCAACAGAAAATGGACTAGAGTGACTGACAACAAACTTAGAGGGGAGAATCGATGGCTCCGACGACGAGAGGAGGTAGTACAACAACTAGAATTGGCCGACGGGTGGTGGTGGTAAAGAAAAGGATCCCTAAGATTTTCCCCTAGGCTTTGGTACCATGTAGAAATAAAGATATAGAAGAAAAAGATGAACTCTATCACTGATTGTGGAGTTACATATTTACATGGTAGTAAATACCCTAGACTAGATGGATATCCAATAACCCGATAACCCACTACACTTGATACATAATATTCTAACTCTAATAGTAGCATTGCAAAATGTTTTCAACATCTACTTGTAGGCCATATTCGGTTGTTTAGCACCAGACACCGATGGTTATAAGGACGATGTGTTATTAGATACGTATTGATTTGGAAATATATTGAATTTTTTAGTGTTAACCAACATGTTGGTTATATTTCGATTTCTATAAGTTTTTGTTGTTTCAAATGAAAACATTAATGGCTTTTCCACATGTATATTCCAACATGATTATTACGAGTTTTCGAGGATGATTTCGTATATTTTATGTAACCCCATTGTAAAGATAATTGCATATTAAAATATTAATAAGGTGGGGCTAATCTATGTTACACGTGTAGTGTGTTGAGTTCCCTTTTATGGGACTCGTGTTGTTGTTTCTAATTTTTTTGCAACTATGCATTGAGCCCTAACATGGCTAGTCGCAGGTAGTTGGGAGTCATTGTAAAGTCCTTTCATGTTTTCTCAGGAAATGAAGTAGTACTTTGAAACATAAGTTTTGTAGCTTATTCTTACTTTTAGCTTGTGTTAAATCTTATGTCTTAGTTAAGTAAATATGTGATATAATTGTAGCTAAGGTATTGAGATATTATTATTGATTATTGTTAGAGTCATTAGATGGATTATCAATAAACGATTATGTTGATATCTAATTAATTTATATGGGTATTCCAACCATTATATATGCATACTAAGTCATTGATTAATGAGAAGAATCTAAGTTTTACTTCTTACATGGTTTCAGAACTTGACCTTCCTATTGTCCTTCGAAAAGGTACTCGTAGCATTGCACATCTCCTTTCTCACTTTATTACCTATGATTATTAACACCTTATGTATCTGACGTTTGTCTTGTCTTTGTCATATGTTTCTATACCCATGACTTATCAAAAGGCGTTAAAAATACTTGAATGGAAGATGACTATGGATGAAAAGATATCTGCTTTACAGTTTCGTGGGACCTAGGATCTTATTACTCCACCTGCAGATGTTGAGATTGTCAGTTATCACTGGGTATTCATTGTTAAGTACAATACCAATGACACTATTGATCGATATAAGGTCTGTCTCGTTGCATAAGACTTCACACAGACTTATGGGATTTATTATTTTGAAACATTTTCTCCAGTAGTCCGGTTGAACTCTATTCGTATGCTTTTTTCAATTGTCATCGATCAACAGTGGCCTATGTATTAGTTGGACGTAAAAAATGCCTTTTTTATGGTGACCGGCTTAAGGTCTTTATAGAACAACGTCCTAGGGATGTTGCTTATGGGAAGACACATGCACAGAAAGCAATTTATGACTTCAAACAAAGTCCGTGTGCATGGTTCAATAAATTCAACAAGGTTGTAATGCAATTTAACTTTCAAAAGTGCAATGCGGATCACTTAGTGTTTGTTAGGCGGAGGTCCACAGGTTGCATTATCTTAACTATATATGTGGACGACATTCTAATTACCAGTAGTGACAGAGAAGGTGTTGAGAAGAGTAGAGCATTTTACAAGAAGTACTTCGTGACAAAGGACTTAAGTAGATCAAGATATTTCTTGGGGACAGAAATTGCTCATGCTAAGGATGAAATGGTTTTGTCTCAGAGAAAGTATGCACTCGATTTGCTAAAGAAGGTAGACATACTTAGCTATAAATCATCTAGTTCCCTTATTGATTCTGGTTTAGACTTATGGGATACACCTTCTGAGATTCTAGAAAATGCAAAATGGTACAGGCATCTAGTTGGAAAGTTATTATACCTTACAGTGACACGTCCAGATATCACATTTGTAATTGGTCTGCTTAGTTCATGTACCAACCAAAGGAGGTATATTGGAAGGCATTCTTGCAAATATTATCCTATTTGAAAAGTGGTCCTGGTTAAGGTCTTTGATTCAATTGCCATGGTTAACTAGATGTTTCTGGCTACTCTGCCTCTGAATATGTAAGTAATTGAGGAGATAGGAAGTCAACCTCTAGATACTGTACGCTTATGAGAGGTAATCTGGTTACCTGAAAGAGCAAGAAACAGAATGTTGTCTCTCACTCAAGTGAAAAAACAGAATACAAAACTATAACCCAAATAACATATGAAAGGATGTAAATTAGATCCTTCTTGACTAAGATTGGGTTTCTCTCAAGGTAGCTATGTCTATATTCTATGACAACCAGGCAGTCAATTACATTGCTAATAATCTCGTATTTCATGAAAGAACAAAGCACATTGAGGTGGATTGTCGCTTTGTACGAAATGTTGTTATGGATGAACTAATCACTACTCCATTCACTACTTCATCTACTCAGCTTGTAGATGTGCTTACTAAGACTGTAGTTGTAGGTCAATTTAAGTATCTTTGTAACAAATTAAGCAAACTAGATTTATATGCTCCAGCTTGAGAGAGTGTGTAAGAGTCATTAGATGGGTTATTAATAAGTGGTTATGTAGATATCTAATTAATCTATATAGTTATTCCAACCATTATATATACGTACTAAGTCATTAATTAATGAGAAGAATATGGGTTTTACTTCTTACAATTATAATACTAATGAAATTTGTGAGTTTGGTTTTGCCATTGTCACCTTTGGGTCGTGACATTTAAACATCTCATCAATCATCACTACCTAGATGATTCGTTCTTTTTTGACCATTTATCATACAAAGAAAAAGTTATGTTTCGATCACCATCCTTGAACTACAATGTTCTATATATTTGTCTTCATGTAATCTCATCACATTTTAGCCAATCCTCTCAGCTTTGAAATCAATCTTGATTTCCCAATCCCCACTATCCATTTTTTCATCAAGTGATTTAAAGAGATCTTGCAATTTTTTGACTTGGACACCAACCTCCCCAACCTCCTCTCACTCTCATTTTTTCAAATACTCTTTGATCCATTTTAACTTTTGCACAATCTCTTTGTACCACCCCAATTATATTGGTGCACATAATAGCTGACTGTTTTGGAATTTTGATAAACAAGATTTAATGAAAGTGTGCAATAGGAAACTATATGATTGCTTTCGAATAAGCACTTCACAAATTAGGATTTACGTGTCTTGGGTACTTGAGTGTGACACTCCATATCGCTAGTAAAATAACAATTAACTCACCTAAAATAAAGATGTAGTTTATCCTTACACATTCTATCAAAACCACAAAGTTATTATAGGGTTATTCTTCTACAATCTTTAGGTGTTAAAGAACTTTTCAGGCTTATCAAGCCAAACAAAGGCAAAAGAAAGTTAAGGGCGAAAAGGAATGAGAAGGAAATTAAATTCATGAATTTTATTTTCCTTTTGACTACAACAAGTTGTTCGTAGATGTGTGGAAATGAAACAACAATAAAATCTCTTGCTATTCAACTTTTGCCTTTATGGTTAGGAAAGAAAAGGAAAGGTTTTGTATCATTTGAAGTACAGTAAAGTAAGCAAATTTACTGTTGTGTTCTGAATTCAAGCCTAGTGGTCTAGTTTGATCTACAA
>JAMKQA010043453.1:0-18379 GCA_024699735.1 Posidonia australis | reverse complement strand
GATGTTGCTCAATGGATGCTTTTCCAATGCTGGTACGGGGTCCTATTTATAGCCGTCGGATCGCCTCGATCTGTGTCTAATGACTAGAAAACGGTTGTAAACAGCTAGTTGAATGGTATACCATTTTGACCACGGTATGCCGGAAAAGCTCTTCAATATTCTTCTCACGAGCAAAAAGGTATGCTGAAACTTAAACGGTCTGCCGTTTTCTCCTGAAACGGTATACCGTTTCTGGGACGATATGCCGTTCACAAGCATTCTTTTCTTTTTCTCTTCTGTTCCGGAGTGCCATTGCTTCTTCCGTTTTTTCCTGGAACGGAATGTCGTTTCTTCCACGGTATGCCGTTTCTGGTTCATCTTAGATTTTGCGGAGTTCTGGTTTATATTCCGATTTTTGCTGGAATGGTATGCCGTTCTTGATGCCGGTATGCCGTTTGTGAATTCATGATAAGACACTTAAATCTTTTTCAAGTTATAATATTTTATGAAAATATGCACAAGTAAATAATCATCAAAATTAATGTCATATTTCTAACATAAACAAACTCTGGTTTGGATTCATAACACCTACACTGGTGAAGTTAGTTAAATCACAGGAAATGATCATTTTGGGTGACTTACCGAAGCGCAAGGTTCTCTTCTGCTGGTTCCGACGCTCGTATCCCAATTCTTCGTGCTCTCTCCGTTCCTCCGCCTTGATTGGCTCGGCAGTTCCTTAGCCGTATCGCCCAAGGGGTTCCTTTCTCGTATCCCTAGTTGCGACACAAGTTTTCGACCATCAGGCAAGGATTGTTGTGAACGGCCAAGTGGTTGACAGACTCAATAGCGGGAATGAGATTAACTGGCTTAAATCGGTTGACACGATACAGAAAACCAAAGAGTTTGAAGCTAGAGCAGAGACTGCCTCAACGGTAGGACGAATTAAACTAAAGACTCCTCGGAACCACCGAGGAAGGATAAATACAACTGACATGGAAAAGGGGAAAATACATCATGAATAAGATTGATAGGACAAATAGAAGATCAGATAGAATCAACAAGAAAGATGGAATTGATTCCCGAGGGGCTTGCTGCTCTTAGGGCTGAATGCTGCGGTAAAGGCTGGCTAACTATATTGGGTTGTGATGGTGGTGCTTGTGCGGCTGCTGATCTGGGAGCGGGGCCTACCGCTTGTGTGTTAATCACAATGACCTTTTGGTCAATCAAGTCCTAGATCGCGTTCCTCAATGTGAGACAATTGTCCGTCGAGTGACCCGCGACCCGATGGAAATTGCAGAACACGTTCGCATTATACCAGGCAAAAAGTGGACTTGGTGGCGGGCACACCTCAGGCAACCTCAGGAGGGATGCGACTTTAAGGAATACCGTACTCAACGGTTCCACTAAAGGGGTATAGTAGCGTCTGTCACGGCGTTGTCGCCTTGACTGCGGATGTACCAATGGCGGGCACACCACCACCTGAGGGGGAGGACAAACTAGAGTGGCAGTGGGAGTGATGTGTGGTGCATGAGGTGCTCTAGGTGTGGGCGTGGGTGCATAAACTAATTGATGCTGAGGGGGCGGATGGACATTCGCTGGTGCAGCAGGGGATCTAATGTAAGAAACTGTATCCTTGGAGGGATCCCTCCTCCGGGGTGGATTGGCATTATGGTTATTGTTGTTGTTGCTGCTGCTAGCACCACTATGTGAGGAAGTGGCCTATTTGGCAAATGCAGAGAGTGCTAGAAAACTGCTGCCGCGCAGTTAACTCTCAACACGGGCACCTGCCCAAAGCAAAGTAGAAAAAGTGGTGGCTGGCTGAATGCTGAGCAGAGCCCCAACTACTGGCTGTGCTCCTCGAATCATGATCTCAATAGACTCCTCGTCGGAGGGTCTATCTTTGACCTGCAAAGCCAAGGACCGCCAACGTCCAACATACTCCCCAAATGTCTCTTGGGGCCTCTACTTGATAGCGACTAAGTCCTCCTGCTTTGGGACTAAGTCAAGATTAAATGAATATTGTTCGAGGAACGCTTGAGTAAGGTCATCCCAAGTCTTGATGGTAGCCATGTAGAGGGAAGTGAACCACTTCAATGCAGGCCCCGTCAAACTCTTCTGGAACAGGCGGATGAGCAATCTCTCATCAGCTTGGAGCTAGGTGAGGTCTCCGCAATAGGCTTTCAAATGAGAAATTGGGCAACCCCTACCATTGTACTTGTCGAATTCCGGGATTTGGAAATTCGGAGGGAGAGTCACCTCTGGAAAATAACAAAGGTCCCAGAATTGGTAGGACCGGCGGTCCCCACCTTGCACTTGTCGGAGTGTGCTCTCCAAATCATTCACCCTCGCAAGGAGAGCATCTGGAGCTACTGCAGTCGTGGATTGTGCAGTAGATGCGGGAGTTGCGTACACTATATGGGTTGCCCCTAAGGGCTCCTCTGGATCCACCATTCCACCATCTGGTACTACGGCAGGATGGCCAGTGTACCCGTGCATGGATGTTGTGTGCTGTGGGACAAAAGATGAGGCTTGTGTCTAGTACAAGGGTGAGGATAAGGCAGGGTGTGGTGCTATAGGAGGTGCAAAATGCAGGAGCAAGAGTTGTTGAACCAAAACGGCCTCGGGTACAATGCTCACGGCGTGTGCTCCTGTCAGCCGGGATGGCTGACCACTAGATAGTAGAGATGCATCCTATGGTGGGTGTTGTGGCGGTGTTACAAATGGCAATGTCGACACCCCTATCGTCGGGGAGACGAGGGATGGCAACGGTTGAGGGGGAGGTGCAGTGGGTGCAATCTGTGGTCCTAGAGATGGTTGCAAAGGCAACTCGGGAGTCGGGAAGGACAAAGTTGAGGAGGGTTGGAGTGCTAGTGCCAATCCCTACAATTGCTGGGCGAGGCCCGACATGTGTTGTAGCTGCGTGGTCATGGGATCGTCGCTGGTGGCCCCAACGAACAAAGGCAAAGCAAAAGAAGATTCAGGAGGTTGAGATCCCAGTTGTCCAAACTGAAGGGAGGCTACTACAGAGACAGCCGCAGTTAGAGGAGGGCTGGTAAACACATAGCCCTGGGGAGGAACAGCAAAAGAGCCCTGGGGAAGGGTCATAGGAACAGACTCAACTACTTGGGCCCCAAAAGCAGCAGAAGACCAAGCTTGTGGCCCCGAAGGCGGGTAGCAATAGGGACACAGAACTGGGGTGGTGGAGGTCCTCCAGAAGCTAGGGCGAAAGTGGAGGCAGTAGTGACAACAGGGGCAGAAACAAAGGAAGGGTACACCGAAACGGGAACCTCCTCCTGAACAGCAGAGGAAAGGGGCTCGCTGGCATGCTGGGCCATGGCGAATCGCGAGCGAGTACGGATCGGACTGCAGCTGGGAATGAGAGGACGGATCCTAGGACGAGCTATCATCGAAAGTGACGGATAACTCAGGAGACGTGGTCGAGAATGAGGTCGCAACGAGAGTCAGCGAAAGGAAGGGTCTCGAGCTCAGGCTAAGGAAACTCACACGCTGACAAAAATTCTATGCACATAAACAAACAAGTTAGAAAAGATGCAATGTTTATGGTGGTATGAGATCCAAAATGCATGAATGCCTCTAGTATGCACTCCCTCACAACCTAGGGGTGTCCTACCAAGCCGTCTACTCTGGGTTCACACAGGGGTGAATGGGTCTCCGACTCAAGGTTAGAAAGATTAAGGTCCCCGTTCTAAATCCCAGCCAAAGCTTAGGCAGTGATCGAATTGTGCGTTCGGGGCCTCGTCCTCTGCCAAAGCAGTAGGTTGTACCTTCTACTAACACCGACACGACCCCAGACAAGGGGGGACACACCCGATATTTCATCCCACGCCAAAGCCATAGGATGAGACATCGAGAAATGTCCTTTGCAAACTGTATAGGCAGACTCAGGAGATGAGAAGATGCATGCCCTATATGATGAATGCAAAGTATGCTTTGAGTCTTTTACTTGCAAGTTTATTAAGCCGTGGGGGAAAATTTGCAATTTGTCACTAGTTTGCCTTATGTTTTATGGATTTTGGTTTTTATATTTTCATTAACCAAATGGAGAGAGCAGACATGTCTCTAATCTCCTAAACATGACATATACAAGAAGGAAAAGAAACATGCAAATCAGCCATGAATTAACAAACAAAAGCATGTGCAGGTTATGTGCAACAGTGCTGACATAGCAAATGTGTAAAAAGAAAACACCCATTATATAAAAGGCATGCATGTACGAAAAACACCACTTATAAAGGGACAACCGAAGCAAAGCATGGAAATAGGTAAACAAGGAGAAAAAAGCCAAAGTAAATGAGAAACCCAAAACAAAAGCCAGGATCTGGTTATCCTCAACGGAGTCACCAGTTCCTGTAACCATGCCGGCGACTATCTCAGGATTGGCGCGAAAGGCCAAATGCGTGAGGGTCGGCAAAGTCACGGCAAAACAATAAAAATAATGATAAAAAAGCAGGAGTCGCCACCTAGTCTATTAAAAACGGAAGATGAGAAAAACCGCTTGAAACATTTAAATCATACAATAAAGCCAATGGAAAAGAAGGTCATAAACCAGAAAATTGGGCAAGGATCCCTATTACGCATGAGGAAGGTGCACCCTCGTGGGCCTGAAAAATCGGTCTTTCTATGGGTTTCTCATTTACTTATATGAAATGTCGGCTTTTCAGCCTTTTCTGTACGCCCAAGGGCGATATGCAATGCAATGCTATGGTGTCTTATGCTAAACATGGGTGTGTGGGCTATAGGGTGTGTCCTAATGCTCAGAAAGGTCACTCGTACGGTGGGTCAAGCACCGGTGCAAGGATGTTGCATAGATATGATCAAAGATCTAATAACACTGAGTGCTTTTCATCCTCACTTTACTATATGCAAAACATGATCTATCATGCATGAAAAGGGCTGAAAACAGAATAGGGTCTTCCTGATATATCTAGGAATACAACCAGAGAAAACCAAAAGCAAATCAAAACAAGAAACATGCTAAACATCATGCCAAATGCTGCTACGTGCAACAGAAAACAGGTTGGTGCGCCTGTGTGGTGCGCCAGACTGGTGCTCCAGTCTGGTGCGCCACCTATGTGCTCTATTGATGCCAGGGAAGTGTGCCAGAGAAAACCAAAACGCCATGCAATGCAAAATTCTTGTAAACTAGAAAACTCAACAGAAAATGCAACATGAGTATCTTATCAAAATCCAAACAAGAAAACACAATATGGGTCTTGTGCTCAAGGGCTGTATGCCTCACACAAGACCACACCATCCTTATGCTAAGTAAAAAAAAAAAAAGGTTCAGCCAATGCTATCTATCTCTGGATCATGGGCTGTTGCATAAGAACCTCCCAAACAGGAGTTCATGGGGCAATGAGCTCACTAGATTTCAGCAACTGGCTGAATATGCAAGATGCAAAAAAAACTTAAAACAATGTCATCCAAGACTGAAATCATGCATGCAAAGACATGCCATATCAGAGAATACACACCATAAAAATCAAAGTCAAAAACACCCGGGAAAGCATACAGGTTATGATGCAAAGATGATGATTTATACTCTGACCAAACTGGTGCACTAGGATGGTGCTCTAGTTAGGTGCGCCACCCTGGTGCGCCACCTTGGTGCTCCAGTGTGGTCCACTCCAGAAAATCTGAATCAGACTATTGTCTGATTTTAGATTCTGGTCCAGATGTAAGAGATATAATGCGATTTATCTTAACCAGATTGATTAATCAGATGGTAAAAAGCTGACATATGATGAAAATAAGCAATGAAAGTCCTTTTTATCATCTCTTTTTAAATCATGCAAGATCATGGGTTAAGGGCTGAAATTATTTGCATAGTAGATTCTAAAGAGCATGCAATGAGCTAATGAACTTAACAATCATATGTAAATGGTGAACATATAAATAGTATATTTGCAGTTCATTTCATAGCAACTATTCGCATGAATCATGATTCATTATGTAAAAACAAAGATTATATGATGCAGAATTTAATATGGCATTGGAGCATTGTGAATATATATGTAGGAGCAATCATCTCATCACAAAAATATCATGAATACAACTCACTAACAGATCAGATATCTTGTTCTTTACATGCTTTTATATAGTGTAATATCTAGAGCTTAAATAAAAGGATAAATGAAAGAAGAGTAAGGATCTTACATTGCTTGTGGTGTTTCCTCCTTGAAGGCTCAAGATAATACTTCCTTGTTGCTTTGGAATGGCTGAGGGTGCTCTGGAATGCAAGGATATCTTCAAGAAACGAGAGAGGGTTGCTGGGAATAAGTGAATGGCTTAACCAAGAGTCCTAAATGGTTGCCAATGGAGGTCTTTTTATAGAGTTCCACAAGGGTAACTCCCATGGGATGCAAACAGCCTCGCAAACGAAGAGCCTGGCATAGATTCATAGGGAATATCACTGTAAGCAAACAAGCACAAGCAAGGCAAACAAGCAAACTTGTGAAGCAAAGCCCCAGAAATAACGATCAAGAAAGCGAAAAAAGACTAACCCAAAAGCTGGAATTTGGTATTCCCAAGTGGATTCGCCAATTTTGTAACCATGCCCGCTCGAGAATCTAGCGCGGAGTCGCACCAGAGGGAGGAGGCCACAGCCATGTCTGGATGGCGAAGGCACAAGATAGGATAAAAGGGAAAAATCGGAGTCGTCACCTAGTCTTTTAAGGGAAAGACGAGGAAAACCACAAACAAACCATAAAAAGATGAATGCATGTGAAACAAGTGAAAAGGCCAGATGTCTACAAATCAAAGGATGAATAAGGATTCATGTTACGTACAGGGAAGGTATTAGGCACCCCCATGCGTCCAAGAAACTCGATGTTTCTAGTCTAATTCGCTTGCTGAAGGCTAAATGAATGCTTGCTAAGCCTAGATTGTGCTCTAATCATGTTAATATGGATGCCAAGTCAAGACCAGATGAATGTGCAAGATGCATGCGAAAATCGCAGATGACAACACAAAGAAAATCACATGAAATGACAATGTATTTGGGTAGAATGGCCCAAGAAAACATACCAACATCAAGAGAATCAAAAATGCAACTGACCTAAATCATCAGAATCATAGTAAACATCACGAAAATCAAGGTGGAAAAATTGCAAAGTGGTCCGCATAAAACGATCAAATGGTGACATATGAAGAAAATCACATGAAATGACAATGTTTCTGAAAGGAATGCTCTGGAAAACCATATCGATATCAAAAGAATCAAAAGTGGGGTCAATCTGAATCATCGGAATCATGGAAAATGTCATAAAAATAAAAATAAAAGAAAATAATCCATAATTGGGCCAATGTGGGCCTTTCAGTCAGTTAATGTATGCCCTCGGGCAATGAAATCCAAATCCAATCGTAAAATCCAAAAATATGGAGTAAAGGGAAGCAAATCAAATATCAAGCGAAGGAATCTGAAAACGAGTTGGAGAAAAATCCACGGGAAAACACATGGGATGCAGGCTTGCTCAAAATAGATGAAATGATATGCAAGTGTAATGCAAACTATGCAAAAATGCATGTAAGTATACCTGAATACATAAAGGATGCAAAGGAATGATTAAAACATGACTCAGTGCAAAACTTAACATGCATGTGCATGAATTGGTGACACGGGGGCAATTTGGTAATTTCGTGAGGCCAAATGTAATAAATGTGTACATAGGCATGATGCAAGGTCAAATGTATACAAAATGAATGCAAAATTTCAAGAAAAAGTTATTTACAAGAAAACATGAAAAAGACAAGGTCTTAAATACGAGAAAACGATGTGAACCTGTTAAAGAGTAAGATTAAGGGCTAAAATGAAAAATTCATGGAAAAAAGAGGAAATCTTGATTAAATTATGTTCAGTGACTTTTATCTTAATGTTTCGATGATGGATTAAATGAAAATGTGGCACTGAGATGTGTGAAAATTGCACCTTGGTAATTTTTTGAGAATTTAGGGTCTAATGTGCAAAATTCACACATAAAGTGCAAATGTGATCAAACTATGAAATCAAAGATCATTTTACAATGCAAACATAATTTTTAAGTGAAAACTATACTTAATTGCGAAATTATAAATAGAAGAAGTGAAAATGTCAAAAATGGGTGTGAAAACAATTAAAATCCTAAATGATGAATTTGAAATTAGTCTAAGGGTCTGGATGCAAATTTCCTATACTCAATGATTGTATGCTATGAATCCAAGGGCTTACATGCAAAATTTTAGAGCTTAGATGTGATGAAAATTAGACCTTTATGATGATCACTGTGATTATGAAGTCTTTTAGGGTTTAGAATGCAAATTTCATAATGAAGGTTTATTTTAAAAAGCTCTGGGGGCTTAGTGCAAAACTTCAGGACATAATTGCTAAGAAAACATGATTACAAGGGTTTAAATGTGAGAAAACACATATTAATGCAATAATCATAAAAAAATAAAACATGTAGGGGATCATATGCAATTTTTATAGAAACAATAAAAGAAATAAAAGTTATTTAAAACTACACAGGCTTAAACACAAAAAACAAGACCTAAAAGAAATGATTTAAGAACCTAAGAATAAAAACCTAAAACTACTAGGCCTGAGCTAAAAAAACCACTCATCAAACTTCACCGGTGGATCGTCGACATCCTCACTATGGCGTGACCTTCGGCGACGGCCCAGCGACAGTGCAGCGGCAGGAGGGCTCTGACGATGGTTTAAGAAGCCGAGAGGATGACGGCAAAGCTCTCCGGAGTGTTGGACAAGGCTAGGGCAGCCTAAGGCTCTCCCCAATCTCTAGCTCCAGCGAGGAGTCGAGCGACACTGAAGAAGACAACAGTGAGGGAGCTAGTGGCAATGTTGCGGCTGGAGTGGCACGGCGAGGACCAAAGAAGCTTTGAGGGACCACAGGGAGGCTCTTGGAGGTGTCAACGAAGGCAAGGGTTGCTTGGGGTGTTTCTCCCACCTTTGGCACCGACGGTGGAAGTTGCAGCCTGAGGGCTCCGCTCCGGTGGCTACGGAGGTGGGGTAGCGGGATGAGGAGGTTCCTAGCAGCGAGATGGGTCTTCTGGAGGCGGTCATGAGCGAAGGGAGCGTCTGGAGGGCGCAGGGGGCTTCACGTCGGCGATCAGCGGTGCGGAGTGACAGCGACGGCGCTCTCAAGCACGAGAGGCCTGAGGGTCCTCTTCTAAGTAATGGGAACTCAGGGAGGAGGAGAAGGAAGGAGGAGAGGCTCATGGGGCCTCGCTTGGACCCAGGAGGCCAACAGCCTCATCGCTGATGGTGAACCCACCACCGGAGAAGAGGGAGACGATGCACAAGGCCTGCTCACTCTAGCGAATCACGATTCAATGGAGAAGGGGGAGATCTACAGGCCTACAGGAAGCTATTTGAGATTATAAGAGAAGAGGGAGGAGTACCTGGGTGGCAGCTCTGTCTCTCCCTGGCGATGCTCAACTACGATGCTCCTTTGGTTGTAACTCCGATGGTGGTTCAGGGGGGGCTCCGAGCGACAATAGGATTCAGGGAGGTCTCTGGATTGCTAGGTTGGCTAGTTTGAAAAGGGGAATTTCCTCTATAGGGATTCAAGCACTGGAAGAGGAGGGGTAGGTCTGTCGGTGGCCAATCCTTTTAAACTCCGGCGAGGTCTCTTTGCGTCGTTGATCCTCCACTTCAGGGGACCAGCACCGTTGGATCAAGCGTGTGCTGGCGAGAGTTGGCCGAAGATCACAAGGAGATCAGGGATACGCTCTGGAGATTAGGAGATTCTGCCAGAGATGATGGGTTGACTGCTGGAGATCGCGGGTTGTCGCCGGCAATGGCTAGAATTATTTTCTCCTTTCCTAAGTTTGTGATTTAAGATTGAAATGGATGCATGGGCTAATAATGGGCCTATGAAATGAGCTTTTGATTTGGGTTTTTTTAGGTTTTTTTGTTTTTAAGGGTTTTTAAGGGATTTTGGGTTTTAGATTTAGGTTTTGTGATTTCAATTAAGTTTTTTGATTTTGTGATTTTAATTTAGGTTTTAATTTTTATTATTTTGAGTTTAATTAATTGATTTTAAATTAGGGTTTTTGGATTTTATTACTTAAAGGTTTTGGGAATTAGGGTTTTGAGTTTAATTAGGGTTTTTGGATTTTAATTAGGGTTTTGAGTTTAATTAAGTGATTAGGGTTTTTTGGATTTTAATTAGGGTTTTGAGTTTAATAAGGTTTTTTGGATTTTAATTGGGGTTTTGAGTTTAATTTAGTTTAAGTTTGATTAGGGTTCTTGGATTTTATTATTTTGTGATTTTAATTAGGATTTTGGGTTTTAATATTTTTAGGGTTTTTTGGATCTTAATTAGGGTGTTGTGTTTGAGTTTTAGATTTGATTACTTTTAAATTTAATTTTCACTTGATTTAATTAGAGTTTCAATTTAAATTTTGATTTATTTGGTTTCTATTTGATCTAATTGAGGATTTGATTTAGATTTGATTTAATTGTTTTCTTGCTTGATTTTTGTTTGGATTAGGGTTTCTTTTTAATTAGATTTAATTTTTAATGGATTTTATTGGGTTTTCCTTGATTAGGGTTTTAATTAGGATTTTTACTTAATTAGTTTGAATTTTCAACATTTAAGTGGATTTTATGTGGTTTTGGTTTGGATTAAAAGTTTTTACTTAATTAATTTAGGTTTTTTGATGATTTATGTGGGTTTTGTTTAGTTTTGATTTTTAATTATGGGTTTTGCTTTAATTAGGTCAGAGTGAGTTTGTGTAGGCCTAAGTGGGCTTGTGTAGGCCTAGGTAGGTTTGTGGGTTTAGGTTGAGCTAAGGTTTAGGGTTTAGGTTTGAGAGTTACGGTTTTGGTGGTCGCAACCTGAGCATCTTTCCAGAGGAGCCTGTTGTCAAGTGACTGCAAAATCAGGGTGTCTACAGGAGCATTTGGCTTAGGCATCGAAAGTTGCAGATCTCCGCTTTCAACTGGCATTCTGAACACATCGCGAAGTGCTTCAGGGAGTGGGGGATAGTTTTGTCGCTTTGGTCCCCTATAGTTCTGTGGTGGAGGAACATTATTGTAGTTCCTCTGCTACTGCCCTTGTTGTTTCCCTTGCTATTGCCCTTGCTATTGCCCCTGTTGTTGTCTCTACTGTTGCCCCTCGTAATAATTATTAGACTATCCTTGCTACATATACAAGGGGTAAGTCAGCATCTGCTGACGTTGTTGAGGTTGTAGAGGTAGCTGGCACTATTGTTGGTACTATGTCGGAGGCTTTTGATACTGACCAAGTTGGTTCTGATACTGCTTTCAGTGCCTTTGCTGATTTTGGTAGTTATTTTGTCCTTTCCAACCTTGTTGCATTGAAACTTGTGCCATACTGCTAGTGATTCCTTCTACAGTGTGTCTGACAGTCTTCTTCTTGCCCGTCCCCTCTGATTCTAAGAATGGCAGATCGTCCTTGTTCTGAAAGACCATTGCAGCTCGCTAGTAGAGCTGAGGGTATGTGTGGAAGTCCCCTATCTGTAGGCCTGCCCTAAGTGCTCCTGTGGTGTTTATGGTGATGATCTCCTCTGGTATATAGCATTCTGACCTGGCCACCATATCCCTCCACCTGCTTGCAAAAGTGATAAAATCCTCAATTGACTTCATTTTTTCCATGGTGAGATCTCCGACGGTCAACTTGTGTGGTACACGGTGACTGTACTGCTTGAGGAACTTTTCTTCCATAGTCTTGAAGTCCCAGAGATCGCAGCAATGAGGGTGTCAAACCACTTCAAAGCATCACCTTTCAGTGTTTTGAAAAAAAGATAGACCATGAGTCCCTGGTCGTATCTATATGGCAGCGCATCCATAGTGAACATGGCAAGGTGGCTTCTTGGATCATCAATCCCATTATATTTCCTCATCTTCAGCAACTTAAATCCCAAAGGTAAGCTGAAGTGAGGGAACATGGAGGTATCGAAGTCGATGGGTGCCTTTGATGTTACTCCTGCATCTGCCAGTGTTTCAGAGATAAGTTGCTTGATGTCTGGGCTTAGGATGGCTGGTTGCCCGTGGATTTGGTACCCCTAAGTCTACTGAGGGGTATTGTATGGTAATGAGAAAGGTGCAAGCTGAGCTAGAGAGTAGTAGGGTTGCATTGCACGTGATGCAGGTAGTTGGGTTGCCCCTAGATAGTGTGGAATGTGGCTTAATGGTGGCTGAGGGATTTGCTAAGTGGTGTCGCATATGGTGTTAGTGGACTTTGGTTAGGGAAGTTGATGGTAGGACTTGGTGGCACTGAGTAAGTAGGTGCGATCAGTGGACCCTAATGGGAACTCAAGAGAGGGGGTCCACTCGTGTGTGGGACTTGTGTTCTTCCAACCATCCTTGAAGGGTGTTGTTTCTCAAGGTAATGGAACATTTGTTCGGTGGCTCCCTTAGACACAGACCTTGTCATTTCTCCTGCAATCATGTGACTGAATAAGGCACTCCCTGGTTAAGAGTAGTCTACATCCCTCTCTTCCTCAATCTCTTCGTCTATGTGTTGTCTTTCAATGTCATTTGGAGCGGAGACGGTAATAGAAGAGTAATTGTAGGGAATAGACACATGGGGGAACTTCTAGCGGCCTCTCTGTTGCACAAACCTTGTAGTATCTGGCTGTTCGACGTTGGCCATCAATGGGCTAAACAAGAACTCATGCTAGGTCCTAGAACTATCGACTTGGCTTGTAGATGTGGAAGCGATCATCATCTCTGTAGTTGACATGTTGAAAGGATCGACATACGAGTGCAACCACTCCTGTTGGACTTTTGATAGCATCAACTGGCTTCCCTTGTGGTTCTTCTTTGTAAGGTTATTACAAGTTTCAACTAGAATAGGAAAGGATTACAGACTCTTTTCTATTTTTAACCTATTACAAATGTTCTACGAAAAAGAAAAATTACAACTCTTAATGCAAACAATGTGCAAGAGAAAGCTTGTAGTAATCATAACCGTTTCAAAATCTCCCGGTAACCTATTATTCAAAATGAAGGCCAAACCACCCTGCAATCAAGGCACACAGTGTGTTGTCTACCTAACGTCGCCATATGTAGCGGCGTCAGATATCGTTGCTGATAGGATGGGCAACGGAGATAGGCATCGGTTCGATAGGCGACTCAAATGCCTACCGGTTTCAGCAACCAAAATTTGTCCCAGATAGAAGGTATGCTAAACAAGTCTAATTAATTAATGAGGGTTTAAACAGAACGTGAGATTTATTTGTTAAAATGCTTAATTAATGGCTTAATTAAACCTACAACCTCTCAACTTGTTGGGTTCCTATGGTAGAGGGGATAAAGGCTTTTTCCTCTGGGAAACTAAGGTTACACTCAGTGGGATTTTTTCTTCTGTGGTACCACCCTTAGATCTTTGGGAGATCTACCAAGGGGGCCTAGGCTGTGGGTTTGTCTCTCTATAGAGGGGCCTACAACCTAGGATTCTATCCTTAGGGTCGTTTCCTAACACACCACAAAGTAGTAGATAAACAAAGAACAATAAAGTATTGGGTCTCTATTAAGGTATATTACCGCCTTAGGGAGAAGAGAGGAGACAGTAGTATAACCCTAAAACACCATAAGGGTCTAACCTAACTATCACAACCAAGAACTGAGCATGGGAGAGCGGCTTGCGCTGGCCCGGTCACCCAACCTAATTGATCTAGTTAGAGAGAGATTCCCTAAGGAACCGTAACTCTAATGTCAAACAATAGTTTCTGCCCAAATGGCAGACGTCAAGCAAAGCCTAAAATTTGGTAAAAAAAAACTAGAATGAACAAGTGAATATGATTTTTTTTTAAACTACTATAGATCAGAAAAAATCAACATAGGTTACAAAAAAACAGAAGATCTATAGCAAAAAAAAACTACTATTCAAATCCGTCTCCTCCCTGACTTGCGCTTAGAGATTTCGTCGATTGGTGTCAGACAAGTCTCGATGCCGTTTGTACAGGTAGCTAGACATCTAAACCACTAACTGCAAGGAAAAATCGATAAAAAGGTCTAGGACGTCGCAAAATCCTATGTGCACGACTCTTAGAACCTAAAATTGCACTTAGACCTATGAAAATTGAAAGAAGAAGGGAGAAAAAGATTACGTAGCACAGAGGGTTGACTCAAAAATCATCCCACCATGATTGCCAACTTCCTGTGGATGGATTTTGAGGGGGTTGTTGTTGAATTGTCGAGATGTCCACTCACTTCTACAATCTTTGTGATCGCCACTTGTCTTTTCTTCATTTGGATGGCTGACAAGATGCCTGCAGGAGTGTGTTGGGTGGGTCCTTAGTACACTGGATCAATGGCTTCCTCGCACTATGTTAGCTATCTCATTCCTTTAAAATAAAGAAAAAATAGAGGCCTGGATTAGTCCCGGCGTAGTATGCAGCATTAGAAAAGTAAAAGTTAAAGATGAATAAGAAAACAGAACACTAACCGAGGGTTGTCTCCGCATGCAAATGCTATGAAGTAATTTTATGAAAGTAATACAAAAATTATGAAAAGAAAATGAAGGGGAACGAAGACTCCCTGTCAACCTCATGCACTTCGAGGTGGATGATGGAAGTGAGGATCGGGGGATGGAGCTCTGGGATGGGCCTTACTCTTGGACAGAGTAGGGTTGGAGAATCTCTCTTGCAAAGTCTCTTAGAAATACGAGAGTCTCAGGGCTTCTCAAGCTAAGTAAGGCTCAATCTCTCTTGTAATTCTCAGACTCTGTCTCTCTCTGGTAACTTTCAAATTCTGTCTCCCATAAGTGGGGGCACTTGGGCTCTATTTATAAGGTTGAGGCGCTAAATCTCAAAACATGGCAAGATATCACTTTTAAAAATAAGTAGCCTATAGGGCAGGCAACAATATATAGCAAGTCGCTGGTGTGACAAGTGACGACAGTGGACATCCCATTTTTAAACTTACACGAAGAATCATGCCAGATGGCAATCAAATATTCCATATCAGCTAGTCACCAGCTTAGATGGCGATGACAAGGGATTTACCATTTTCCTACTCCATGCAGAGAATCATGACAGGTAGGCAAGATATATTCCACGTCAGCACGTTGCCAGTGCTCATGGCCCCTAGATACCGAAGAAGAAAAAATTTGAAAATTTAAGATCATAAAATATCAATTACAATTCCATTAGCCAACCTTAATCAAATCAATCACAAAATCATACTAGTAATAGCAAGATATTTTAAAATCAATTTCCAATTCCAAGATTTACTTAAAATATTAAGTAAGTTTGATTTGCAAATCAAATCAATTAAAAATTATGAGTATTCCTCAATTGAAATCATGGACTGATATAAAATATTTTGATTCATAATTACCTTCATTTTGGATTTTATCTTTATTTTTAAGCATTACTTCCAATTAAAATGTAATAATAATAGAAAATCTCATTTTAATTGTAAAATAAAGATATGATCTTAACTTAATGTCATCTCTTATTTCTATGATTTTCCTGAATTATTTAACATTCACATATATGTATATGATATGTTATATATCTTAAGTACCTTGGAAAATGATAGAATAATATTAATAATGGGAAAAATCATGATAAAATTTATACATGTCCCATATATTATGTTGAGGCCCATTCTGACAAAATACATTGAAGAATCCACGTCAGATATTAGCCGTCGTTCTGTTTGGCATCTATATCTAGTCACCTATTTCAGAGGCGACACATCATGTCGCCACATAAGGTGGCAACTAGGCATGTCACCTTCTGAAATGGCAACAGCATGGCCTCCTTGGAACTCCAACTCTGTCTTTTATTTTAAACTCGGAAAATGACTCTGAAATCCCTTAAATTACAAAAACATTCATTTAGAACCAAAATGCTCAAAACTGCCACCATTTTGAGTAGGATGAGAGTGTTAGCTCTACCACAGGTAGCAACTTGCACTGCAAATGTCCAATTCGAACTTGCCACTAATTCAAAAGTATTAGCTCTGCCGTAGCTAACGACCATGAATCCAATAAAATCGAGATTGCTTTTAAAAGTTTAAGGAATAATTTAGAAAATATGTTAAAACTCCTTAGAAGTGAGGTTTGGGGTGCCTCAAAGGTTCCTATCCTTACTAACTCTGGAAAATGCAAAAATGGGATATCTACACACCTATCACTGCCTTCTCGGACTTATGCTATGGCAGTACATCTACTTATTTGTCAGTTGTCTTATCTTATTTTGTGTACCCACCCATCACTGCCTTCTCCGACTTATGCTATAACGGTGTACCCAACTTTTACGTGCACTCTCCTCTTTTAGGCACTTTCTAAGTTATCTGATTTTGATGCGCTCCTCTATCACTACCTTCTCGAACTTCTGCTAGGAGGCCACATAGCACAAGGTGAGTGGCTTTTATGATTTGCCTAAGTTTTGAGCCTGCTTTGCTCTTATCTCCCCAAGCAAGGTGTTTGTGAAGATAGGACCCAGGTTTGGATCACCTTAGTTCCTTAGCTTCTTTTCTATGCAGGAGATAACTTTCTTCCTTAGTTGATATTAGATCTTGGGTCATCTTTTAGGCTTTTAGCATGTTGATTGAAGGGTGTACTTCTAGAGTACGTGTAACTTCTACAGATCTAAGGAGATCTTCAGGTCATCCTACCCATTGGGTGGATCTTTCCTGGGTGTTACACCCTCTGCTTAGGAAAATCATGGATAATATGTTGGCAGTTTTGCTTAATGGATTAAGTGGTTAAGTGTGTGACTTACACTCATCAATCATCTTTATTATTTATTGTTATTATTAAATCTAACCTAGCAAAATAAACAAAGATGAAGGAAACGACTTAGAAAGAAATTAATGTTTTATTTACAAGTTTTTTGAACAATAAAATGACCTTGCCCCTAGTTGGGCTAGGTCGAGCTTCTTATTTCCCTCCCTAGATGGAGAGGTATACTTGTAGGATGACTGTAGGTGCCTGTCCTTGGCGTTGAGCAATGGATTGCTGGTGTAGGCGCATCTTGGAGTTTTTCCTTTGGTTTACGCCCACTTGTAGCCTTCTTAGGGTCATGGATGGATTTGTCTTGGCTTGATCCCTTTGACGTGCCCCTAGTGGGTTGGTCTATGCATGTAGATCCCGTTACGCTTCCATGGTTGATGTCTTCTTGATTAGTGTATTTGTAGGTCACCTTGGTGGGCTCCATTGTTGCATTCGAAGGCTTTGGAGGAGTCTCATCTCTGTCACAAACTGCTTGTGGAAGCTGGCAAAAGTGTTCAGTGTGTGGGCTACTAGTAGTGAGATGAGCTGCTGGTAGAGAATATCGATGGTGATTTCTAAGTTGTACCAGTCTTGGTCAGCATATTCATCATAAATAGGTAGCAGCTCTGTTCTGGCAGGCTTATCTTGCATTAGAGGAGGTCCTTAGTTGATGTAGGCCACGATGTCTTGCACCTGTTGATTGTCCCCAATGTCGTCATCCTGATCGTTGTATTCATCGTAGATGGGTTCACACATTGTATTCTCCCAGAAATCGTTTAAGTCCATTATTGACGTGCCTAGCTCCTCCTCATCCTCGGGGTCTGTTTGCGCGCATTCAGCAGTTACTAGCTCAAGGATTATCGACTCGTCTTCCATGACCTCCATGTGGCTAGTTGAATGGTTGGGCAGTGAACTTCCACACTCTTCCAGCACCCTCAAAGCATTGTTGAGTGGCACTGGGAGTGGCTCTTGGTCTTGCTTATAATCGGCTTGGTGGTAGCTCTATAGTGGAGGGACAACATGGTAGCCCTTCTGATTCTATTGTTGCCTTGTTGGGCATAGGCTTGGTGGTCCAAAGGCGGCTGGCACTGGTGTTGCTGCTACTGTTGATATTGTTGGGGTTGCCATTGAACTAGTTGTTGTAGTTGTTGATACTGGCATTGCCCCTAATGCAATTGTTGCTGGGAGTGCACTAGCTACTTCCGATATGGCACCGACTGTACTGGCTACCCTTGGTGCTGGACTAGTGATCCTTGGTGTCTTTGATGAATGGAGACCAAGGCCAAGTCGCATGTAATTCCTTCGTATGTGCAACCTATGGTCTTCTTCTTTCCTCCTTCTTCAAACTCCAAAAATGACAGGTCCTTTTTGTAACGAAGGACCCTTGTAGCTCTGTCATACAGTTGGGAATATGTCTAGAAATCTCCCATCAATAGGCCTGCTTTGAAGGCCCCAATAGTATTTCAGGCTATGACTTCCACCGCTTGATCTTTAGGGATACGACGTGCTGAACGTATCTGTAGACACCCCAATTTTAAGGTGACCCAGGAATGAGAGTCCCTATGTTGCTTTGGATGTGATCAGCCCATAAAACCAGACCCCAAACCCGTTAGCAAGCCAGAGTTCAGCAATTTGTGAGCAGGGCTGGCGCACCAATGTGGCGCACCAAGGTGGCGCACCAAGCAGGC
>JAMKQA010043452.1:0-22794 GCA_024699735.1 Posidonia australis | reverse complement strand
TTAGGGTTTATTTAGGGATTTTGAGTTAATTAGGGTTTTTTGGGTTTATTTATTTATTAATTGGGATTTTTGTGTTTATTTGGGTTTATTTATTTATTTATTGGGATTTTTGTGTTAATTAGGGTTTATTTAGGGATTTTGAGTTAATTATGGTTTTTTGGGTTTAATTAGGTTGTTTTGGATTAATTAAGGTTTTTAATGGAGTTTCACTTTAATTAGGGTTTTTACTTATTTATTTGGATTTTTATTTTCTTTTCCCTTGATTAGGGTTTTAAAATTTGATTAATTAGGGTTTTATTGGATTTTAAGTGGATTTTAGCTAGATTAAGTGGATTAGGATTTATGGTTGGATTTTTAAGTGGATTTTAGCTAGATTAAGTGTTTTATTTTTTTTTCAGTGGATTTTAAGTTGGATTAAGTGTTTTATTTGTTTTTCAAGTGGGCTAGTGTGGGTCTGATTGGGACCTGTGTGGACTAAGGTTTTGGTGGTCACGACCAGAGCATCAACCGGAGGAGCCTACTGCCAAATGTGCTCAAAATTGGGGTGTCTACACCGACCAAGAGGGGAATATGGCAAATTTCGAACTTACCCACTAGAGGGAGAATGGTAAGTTTTAGACTTATCGACCAAAGGGAGAATGACAAGTTTCAGACTTACCAACCAGCGGAAGAATGGTAAGTTTCAGACTTACCGACCATAGGGAAAATGGTAAGTTTCAGACTTGCCGACAAAGGGAGAATGGCTAGTTTTAGACTTGCCGACCACAGGGAGAATGGTATGTTTCAGACTTACTGACCAGAGGGAGAATGGCAAGTTTCGGACTTACCGACCAACGAGGAGAATGGTAAGTTTCGGACTTACCGACCAAAGGGAGAATGGTAAGTTTCAGACTTACTGACCAAAAGGAGAATGGTAAGTTTCGGACTTACCGACCAAAGGAGAGAATGGTAAGATTCGAACTTACCGACCAATGGGAGAATGGTAAGTTTTGGACTTACCGACCAAAGGGAGAATGGCAAGTTTCTGACTTGCCGACTAGAGGGAGAATGGTAAGTTTCGAATTTACCGACCAGGGGGGAAATGGTAAGTTTCAAACTTACTGACCAAAGGGAGAATGGCAAGTTTCGGACTTACTGACGAAAGGGAGAATGGCAAGTTTCGGACTTACGGACCAAAGGGAGAATGGTAAGTTTTAGACTTACCGACCAAAGGGGAGAATGGTAAGTATGTTTCGGACTTACCGACCAAAGGGGAGAATGGTAAGTTTCAAACTTACCGACCAAAGAGAGAATGGTAAGTTTCGGACTTACCAACCAAGGCAGAATGGTAAGTTTCAGACTTACTGACCAAAAGGGAGAATGGTAAGTTTCGGACTTACCAACCAAGGGGAGAATGGTAAGTTTCAGACTTACCAACCAAAGGGGATTATGGCAAGTTTTGGACTTGCCGACCAGAGGGAAAATGGTAAGTTTCGGACTTACCGACCAGAGGGAGAATGGTAAGTTTCGGACTTACCAACCAAGGGGGAAATGGTAAGTTTTAGACTTATCGACCAAAGGGAATATGGCAAGTTTAGGACTTACCGACCAAGAGATGGCAAGTTGACGGATGCCAATCAGATAGTTTGGGTTATCAGCCCGAGTATGGGCATGACATGATATAAGATCTGTCATCCGAAGGGGAAAACATACCAAGCGGGACATGCTCTAGTCCTCATACGAGACCTAGAAGAAGATGAAAGCAAGACTTGTTTGATCAGAACAAGCCCAGCGGAGCAGATGTTGCCGAGATTCATCCTTTTGGAGTGAATCCAGGACAGGAACACCCAAACCTCATCCGAGGCCTAGATGGAAATAAAACTTGCTTGAGTAGGGCAAGTCCAATAGAGTAGGCTGGATTTCGCCTTACATGGTACAGAAGTTTGTAAAGACTTCATTCGGCCAAGCCTAGGCAATAAAATGAGACTCTCGACTATTATTTGGGTGGTCCTCAGCACCAAGTCGGTAGGCAAATGAAAGCAACAATTTGAACCAGCTAAGCACATGTTGTCGAAATGGCGAGTTCTATTCCGCATCAATCAAACAAGCTGGCCAGAAGTGTTACAACAGTCAGTGAAGTGATTGCATGCATTTCAACTTTCAATGAACCAGTAGCATAACGCGAATGTCAAGAGGTTGCGTCATCCGAGTATCTCTTCGAGCCTAGGGCTTTGGTAGAGAGTGTTTGGCTCAGAGAAGCACTATAAATTGGCCAGGCTTCATCGACTTCAACTTCATAATCTATTGTGCAACCTTTCCCCTTTATGACTGTGAGATCCTTCGATTGTATGGAGCCACTAAGCAGGCAAGATAGCTCCTTAGTCATAGCGTAAGAGCTCGAGGGGTACTCTTGGAACCGGACTAGCATTTGCCCCTGAACAAGGGAATCTTGCTGATAACCGAACTGCTGCATCACACGGATTGGGTTGTATTCAACTCCACCAGTCAGCCCCAGTAGGACGATAAGCTACATGTCGGTTGTGTTAAAGAAAGCATCAAAGTTATGAGTGTTCGAAGGAATGATGCGACAAGTGACTTTGTCTTCTGTCAAGCTTTCTAACCACTCGTACTCCTTTCAAACTAAGGTTAGCGTGCGTGCATAGCCGCTTTGACAGTAGGACTCCAAGGCCGACCGTTGCGGGTGTAAGACTTCAACACCTAAATGAGCAACTAACCACACCTGCATAAAAGCCCCATAGCCATAAAAGTGCCGGCAGCGTCGCAATCACCAGTCTAAAGCCCGGTAAGTTTCTGCCAAGATGACTGGGGCCAAGTCTATCCGATGGGTAACCATCGCCAAGGCAATCTCAGTGACCTCAATGTTCACGACCATCCGACCATGGCTGAAAATCAACTCCCCTAAGAAGTGTGTAACAAAGCCCTTCAACCATAGATCATCGCCCAAGGAGGTGCGCATCCCAACCACCTTGTCAAAGTAAGCCAACTGTAGCATGGGAGAATGCCCATCTGAACAGATAAGTTGACGACTGCAATCGCTAATTGATAGGCTAGTCAGCTCACTTAAGATCGAGGAATACCTGTCGTGCCACATAAACACAGTTGGTTTCAGGAACTTCTGTAGACAGCATATTTTGTGGACCTCTGCCAAAATAGGGATCAATTCGATTCTCCCAAAGTAGAACACATGATGGGCTGGCTTCCAGAACTAGGCAGCAGCACACAGGAAGTATCGAGAAACCTCCACCCTTGTGATATCTAGAAGCTTTGAGGAGATCCCCCAAGTCCGCAGCTTGTCGGGATCATTTTCTATTAATTGCCCGATCCATGCTTGGAGAACATCTAAACAGTGTGTGGGCATAACCATCATAGGGAAACCCATGATTAACAGGTCGCTTCACCTTCTCCTGACTCAAGCAACACTAGAAGAGAAGACGATCTCCTGCAGAACATGCTCAAAACACTGGTTTAGAAACAAGCTTTAGCTTTTATTCCATTCAACAACATTTTGTAAAGGCTAATACAGACAGATAAAAGGTGCAGCATAAATGGTGCTGAAAATCAGAGAGATTAGACCAAAGAAGAATGTTATAAATGATTAAGCATGGAGTAATTGAACATACTACATCTTGTGCATAGCCTTGGGGTGAAATCCTGGTTGCCAACTGGTTTTGACCAGGTGCCAAAAAGAAAAGAGATATGGCCATCAAACCTGGATGATTGGGTTTGTTTGATGACTGAGCCCTTATAAGGAGCTTAAAAAGCCAAATGAGGTAGCTGAAGTGCCCATCGAGTAGATTACACGGGTCCTCAACCTGTAGGGCAGCTAACATACCCCTGGTCGAGTGTTGGCTTAGTGCATCTAACCATAGGACAGCTGACATGTCCCTGGTTTGACACGGATGACGCTAGCCAATTAGAGCAGCTTGCGTGCCCCTGGTCGAGTACTGGCTCAGTGTGTCTAACCATAGGACAGCTGACATGCCCCTGGTTTGACATAAATGGCCCTAACCAATAGGTGCAGCTTGCATGCCCCTAGTTTAGGTGATGTCCTCCTGATCCTCTTAGGCTGAAAGCTGTCATCATGCCCCTACTAAAAAGAACCAGATTAGACTCTGTGACACTTTTAAGATGATGTTTATGGAAAGAAATGCATGCATGCTGAATGATTTGTGGGATCTTATTAGCGCCTTCAACATTTTTATGCTTATTGCCACGTATATAAGGGAATGGTGGCTCTAGTCCTCACGAGATTCTATCCAAGCTCCTAGTTTTTGGGTGGCTCCTTGGAAATGCAACATCGTGTCCTGGGCTCCATTCCAAACCTCACTAAACCATACCCCTGCTTTTTATTTTATTTATTCCTTCTTTCTCATAGGCATGTGGGTTCACACTTTCCCTGACTTGGAGGTAATAGGTACCTAGTCTGTGGTGGGGAGCTGTTGCTGTTTAAAGGGTTGGCTAGGCCCTTTTTGGAACATATTTTCCAGGTATTCACTCCGACTCCTCTCCAAGATAAATTGAAGGGACAGTGTTACCCATCATGCCTCTCTCTTTAAGGTTGACTTCTATCTGTGACTTCTGTCTTCTAATTCTTTTATGCCCTCTCACAGATATATATTTTGATTTTATTTCTCATGCTCTCATTCTCACCTCTAACAATTTAGCTCCCTCTGGGAGGTGTAGGGTCCTTGAGCCGCATGAAAATTTCGCCCAATTCACGATGAAAGGTGGCTCCCCCACTCCCTAGGTTACCTAAATAGTATCTACCTGAGGAGGTGCTACACATTCCCAACATCAACGAGCTTATTCCGCTTATCATCACTAGGCTAAGATCCATGCATGTGACGATAATGCCAATCAATTGTCTATAAATGCACATGCTGAATGAGAAGTAGTATGTGCTAAGATGAATGGCTACATGGATGCAGAAAGACATTGATAAAATGAAATCATGCATGCATGAAGAAAAGTGACAGTGTCGTAGAGTGAGGACACATTGTTTATGATCACTGATAATACTTTTCCAGGTAGCAAGAATTAACTAGCTCTGACTGTTCGATGCAGTCTATGTCCTCGAGGATGACGGCTCCTCCAGAGAAGACTTGTTTGACCACAAATGGTTCGTGCCAGTTGGGTCTGAATTTGCCACAACCATTAGGGAGATGTATAGCTCACGAGACCAGGTCCCCTGGCAAAAGGCTTCTAGGTCGGACCTTCTTATGATAAAGCTTTGGCCATGCATTTCTGATAGCATTACACATGATGCATAGCTTGCTACCGATGCTCATCTATCAAGTTCAATTGAACAAGGCGGTCCTCAATCCACTCTGCCTCTTCCAGCTCTACTTCTTTCAGGACTCTGAGCGATGGTATCTCCACCTGTATTGGTAGGACTACTTCCATACCATATACCAACGAATATGGAGTCGCTCTAGTTGAAGTCCGGACTGATGTTCTGTAAGCCCACGGAGCGTATGGAAGCCTGTCATGCCAGTCCTTATGTGTATCTGCCATCTATTTAATAATCTTGGTTAGATTCTTATTGGCAGATTCCACAGCTCCGTTCATCTAAGAACGGTATGGGGAGGACCTGTGATGCCTGACATGGAACTCCTGCAAGAAATCTTCAACTCTTTTGGTTGTGAAATTCGTCCCATTATCAGAGATGAGTGAATGCAAGACCCCATACTGGGTAATGATATTGTTCCTGATGAACTTTTCAGTCATAGAGGCGGTCACTGCCTTGTAAGAAGCTGCCTCCACCCATTTTGTAAAGTAATCAATTATTACCAGGATGTACTAATGTGCATTAGAAGCTGCTAGGTGGATAGCTTCGATGACGTCTATTCCCCATGTTGAGAAGGGCCAGGGTGACGACATGTTGTGGAGCTGCTGGGGTGGTACATGAATAAAGTTACCATGGATTTGACAGTTGTGACATCTTCGCTCAAACTGACAGCAGTCTGTCTCCATGGTTGACCAGAAGTAGCCTTGTAACATTATTTTCTTGGCCAATAATACCCCATTCATGTGTGGTCCACATGTCCCAGCATGCACTTGCAGCATTACTTTATCGGCCTCCTTTTTATCGAGACAGCGTAGAAGCATCTGATTGTAAGACCTCTCGTACAAGTGACTTGCCCCAAGCACATATTTTGAAGGCAATCAGACCACAATCTTTCTATCTGTCGCTGATGCATCTGGATGATGACTCTCAGTTTCTAGGTAGACTTTGATGTCATGATACCGTGGGAGCTCTACTGTGGAATCTGCTTCCTCTATGCTCATGCAATGTGCCGGCTGGTTTGTGCAGGTTACCGACACTTCCACTGTGTCATCTTCTAGTATAGACAACCAAGATGCAAGAGTGGCTAACGCATCTGCGTAGGCATTCTTGGCCCTATTCATAAAGGAAAAGCGTATTCCCTCAAACTCAGCCATTAGCTTTAAGAGATGGTTATGGTATGGAACTAGTTTGAGGTCCTTGGTTCTCTAGTTGCCATTAACTTGTGAGATAAGTAACATGGCATCGCCATGCACATGCAGCTTCCATGCACCATGTTCTAACGCAGCCCTCAAGCCAAGAATACTTGCCTCGTACTCTGCCACATTATTGGTGCACACAAAGTTTAACTTTCAAGCAAGTGGGATCATCTGGCCCTACGGGGTCTCTAGTACCGCATCGATGCCCATGCCTCTCCGGTTAACTGCGCCATCAAAGTAAAGCTGTCACTAATCTTTGTCTCGAGGGTCTACTGACTCATCCTCTTCCATGGCAAACAATATATCCTTATCAGGGAACTAAGTCTGCAAGGGTTGATACTCTGGCAAGGGTAAATCTGCTAAGTGATCAGCCACGACCTGTCCCTTCATAGATTTTTGATTGACAAAAGTGATATCAAACTAAGATAAGAGCACTTGCCACTTGACACATCTACCCACCAGTGTGGGCTTCTAAAACAGGCATTTCATGGGATCATATCGGCACTACCATGGAACTGGATATGCCATCATATAATGCCTCAGGCGTTGTGTGGCCCAGACGAGGGACAAGCAAACTTTTTCGATTGCAATATACTTAACTTTGCAATCGTTGGACTTTTTACTCAAATAGTAAATGGCCCTTTCCTTGTGGCCTGCTTCATCATGCTGACCCAAAACTATGCCCATTGAATGTTGTGTTACTGACAAAGAGAGCAACAGAGGACGCCCTAGTGTCGGAGGAACTAAGACTAGTGGCCTTATCAAGAGCTTCTTGATTTTGTCAAAAGCTTCCTAGCACTCTTCATTCCAGCAAATCTGTGCGTTCTTCCTTAAGAGCTTGAAGATTGGCTAACAAATTAGTGTCAACTGGGCAATGAACTGGCTGATATACTGCAACCGCCCCAGCAACCCTCGAACTTCTTTTTCTATTGTAGGAGGAGGCATCTCAATGATGGCTTTAGCCTTGTTCGGATCTACTTCAATACCTCTTTGACTAATGATATAACCCAAGAGCTTGCCTGATGACACACCAAATACACATTTGTTGGGGTTTAGCCGAAACTTATATTTTCGCTAGTAGTTGAAAAGCTTCCTCAAACAAGCAATGTGTTCTTCAAGCTCCTTTGACTTGCCGATCATATCATCCACATAAACCTCAATGTCTTGTTGCATGAGATCGTGGAATAATGCTGTCATCACCCTTTGATATGTGGCCCCAGCAATCTTGAGCCCAAATTGTATAACTTTGTAGCAAAACACTCCCCATAGGGTAATAAAGGACATTTTCTCCATATCCTCATCTGCCATTTGGATTTGATTGTAACCTGAGAACTCATCCATGAATGACAACATTTTGTGTCCTGCAGTATTGTCTACCAACACATCAATGTGTGGGAGTGGGAAATCATCCTTTGGGCTTGCTTTGTTAAGGTCCCTGTAATCAATACACATTCGAACCCGACCATTTTCTTTGGAATTGGAACCACATTTTCTAACCATTCTGGGTAGAGAACGACCTTCAGAAAGTTAACTTTGTGCTATTTTATTATTTCCTATTTTAAATTTCAACAGCCATTGCGATTGCCATCTACGCAATTTCTGTTTAACTGGCTCAACGTCTAGCCCAACCAAGTCATCGTAACTTCAGGCAAAGATATCTACATATTCTCGGAGGAGCTCAACAAGTTTTACTCGGGCCTGTGCTATGAGTCTGGAGCTTATTCGCACTTCTTTGACATCCTCAGTGGTGCCAATGTTTACAGACTCAGTATCCTCCTCTACATGCAAGTTTGGGTCTTCTGAATCATCGTCATAAGGCTGGAATTCTGGTGCGTCATGACTTTCTTCTTCTATTTCTGCATCATCCTCTTCTCCATATGCAATAAGTTCGGGAAGGACTTTTTGCTAGAATGATGGGTTCTTGTCCTTAAAGCTGCACATTTTCTCAGCATTCTGCCCTTAATGATGCTTCAAAATGGTTATTATGACTCTAGTCTTCCTATACGCACCTCTGACGATCTCAAATTCTACCATTTCTGAACTTGTGGATGTACTTAGCTGTTTCGCTTCTTTCACAACCTTATTATGTAGACAAATGTTTTTATTTTTATGGTTTTCTGTGATAGGTGGACAGCTGTCCTCTGACTGACTGATGTGAGTGCTGCCATCTACATTCCCTCCTGAGCCTAACTCAGGATCACTTTTTTTTTGGGACCCCACTACTCAAGTGGGGCTAGGACTGATAATACCACCTAGACCCGCCTCCCAGCTGATAGGAGATAAACTCCTCTAGTCTAGTGTTTAGTGATCTGTTCTCTTCTAGAGTCATAATAGCAGATTGACCCTGTGTAATTGCCTACTCTACGGTGTGTTCGGTCATTATTGCTTTCCCCTTTCTGCCCTTGAGTTCACTCTGCGCGTCTTCTGCCAGCATCGCCAACTGCTCCTGAAACAGGACTTCCAGATCGCTAAGCATGCTGTCAACTTATGCTACCACAACATCCCCTCATCTTCATCAGAAGCAAAATCCACATAGTAGGCACTGGTATTTTCTAATACCTCAAGCGGTGATTTCAGCTGTCCCGACTGTAACCCCTTTAAAGCTGACTGATATACTAATGCTGTTACTACTGAGGCTGCCCCTAGGGGTGGCAATGGGTCGGGTCTGGGTTGGGTCTACCTATACCCAAACCCAGACCCATCATATTTCATGGGTCTGGGTCTGAAAATCAAGACCCAGACCCAGACCCAGACTCATGAAGATAATGGGTCTAGGTCCGAGTCTCGGGTCTAACGGGTCTTTCAATCTTTTTCCTTTTTTGTTTACCCTTTCAAGTTCATTCCTATTGTTTTCCTGCATCAAACGCACAATCACCACAATTTTCTAAATATCAACCAAAGGGGTGACAGCATTAAGAAGTCCTATGTGAAAATAGCATGTTACATTGTTGCTCAGCAAGAGCAGTGCCAGGTATTGGTAGTATTCTAAACTTGAAGAGGAATAAAGCTTGTTCTCAAGCAGAAAAAAGATCTCGATCATGAGTTCCTAAGAAAATAAAACATGTTGAAGCAGAATTTACATCTGCTTTGCTGGACAAACCCAAAAGGTATCTTTCTTTTGCCACACACCAGTACACACCACAGATGTAAATTTTCTATGGTAAATAAATCATAAGCCGGCCTGGAAGTGGAGGCTCCTTGTGCTGTCTGTCGTCGGCCTAGAAATGGAAGAGATGGCTCCTTGTGCTGTCTGTCGCCGGCCTGGAAGTGGAGGCTCGAAAAACCACAAGAGGCACTTCCTTGTGTTTGGCCCACTACTTCAGAAACAACGTTCTTCAATCTTCATCCATCCTGCAGAAACATCAAATAGAAGAAATGCAACACCATGACAAAATAGAATGAAAGAAATGCTAGTTGAGATCTGCTTAACAGAAGATGAGGAAGAAGGAGAGAGAGAAAGACAAATCTGAGATCTGCTTAACAGAAGTTTGAGATCTGCTTCAACCATTTATTCTTACTCTTACCCACTTCCCTTTCTTCTTATCCTCCCGCAGATGGTGAGACAGAGGAGGGAGAGGGCTGAGGGACAAATCTGAGTCTGAGGTGGAGGATCGACTCTGTCTCTGAGGGAGAGGATCGCAGCCCGCAGACGGCGAGATGGAGGAGGGAGAGGGCTGAGGGGACGAACAAGAGATGTTGAATGAGGGGACCTCCAGGCTCGACTCTGTCTCCGTAGCCGCAGACGGCGAGATCGACTCTGTCTCTGAGGTGGAGGGATAGCCGGATAGGGGACCTCCGGGTTCTGGACTCCGGACCAGGAGATGGAGGACGATTCTGTTGCCGTGAGTCTGCCTTACAGGCTTGCGGAATGCAGAGGGAGGCAGAGTGTTAGGGTCTTAGGGATTAAGGCACAGCCGCACAGCACAGGGGAAGTAACATATTATATATATATATATCATAAGTTAGCGGGTCCACGGGTCTGGGTTTTTTTAGACCCAGACCCGACCCAATACGTGAGCGGGTCTAACAGGTTCGGGTCCATGGGTCCACGGGTCTTATTTTCAAGACCCAGACCCACAAGTCTGGGTCTAGACCCGACCCATTGCTGCCCCTAGCTACCCCTATTTAATCCAAGACTGCAGTCGGATCTGTAGAAAGGCATTTAGCTGATTCCGAAGCTGGCAATGCCAGCATAGCTGTCCCTGGTGGCATGGACGATGTCGAATCCACTCTAGAGTCCACAATTTCCTCCTCAGAGTAATAATCTTCAACACATATCCACTTTGATCCACTGACTGATTCACCCTGTTCAGACTCTACAAACACAAAACTCTAATTAGGATCCAACAATCCTGCACTAACAAAGTTAGTTAAATCTCGTGGAATAATGAGCTTTCGAAACTTACGTCATCTCGAGTATCCATCCTATGGTTTCCAATCGTATCCCAGTCCTTCAAACTCTCGTCTTTTCTCTGCGACAATTGGTTCGACAATTCCTTGACCATTCCTCCCAAGAGGTGCTCCTTTCTCGTACCCTCACCTCTGACACAGATTCTTGACCATCAAGAAAGGATTGCCAAAAACAGCCAAATGGCTGGCATGCTCGAGAATCAGAATGAAATTGACCGACTCAAAGCGGTCAACATGGTAAAGCACATCAGAAGGTTTAGGGTCAAAATGGACAGTATGGATCGATACTGAAGAGACTACCTCAACCTTTTCCTTTTCAAGGTTTTCTGTCTTCACCACGACAATGTCGTTGTTCCAGCGGAACTTAATCATTCAGTGAAGGGTTGAGGGGATAACTTGATGCTTGTGGAGCCAAGGGCGCCCAAGCAGAAGCTTGAAGGATGGCTCGAGGTCAACAACATAGAACTTGATCACAAAACGGGCAGGACCAATGATTAAGGGAATGATCAAAATCCCTAGAGCATCATGGTGCGTGTTATCAAACACCGTCATTCCTTTCACAGCTGGAGTAATGTCTTCGGATTTAAAGCCAACCTGATTTGCAGTTCACAAAGGGCAGACATTTAAACCAGCGCCATTATCCACCAAAGTAAGAGGAATGCGGAAATTTTGGTATTGCACCATGATGAAAAGGGGTTGCTTATTGTTGGTCCCTGCTGGGGGAAGCTCTGAGCTAGAGAATGAAATCACTTGTGGCATCCCTACCATTCTTTCCAAGGATGATGGTTGTATTGTTGGGGAACTAGAAGAAATGCCTCTCGATGTTCAGCCAACGTATGGATTAGGTCCTAGATGGAGATATCTGCTTTGACTTTCTTTAATTGGGCTGTGATGTCAGCCACAGGCAGGTCAGCCTTGGCAGTGGTGGGATTAGCTCTCGGGATTGTCTCTTAAGGGATCCAATTGGGAATCTGGCTTTTTGGTTGGGCAGATTAAGCTATGGGTTGGCTAGGTTTGTTTGCCAAAATAGAGGGCTTGTACACCCCTCTTGACCGCATTACCTTAGCACACATTTCTGTGGTATAGCTATAAGACATGCAGTGAGTATCCTGTGTCAAGTTGATGACCACAGGAGCATGGGCACTCAATTCTACTAGGACGGAAACTGGTGAAGTAGGTATTGGTGTTTGGTGGGCCAGGTAATGCTTTGGTTTGGCTAACAAACTGATTGTTGATGGAGTGGATTGCATAGTAGGTTTTGTAGCCGCGCGCCTCAGTCTGGCAATCAGTTGGATCATATTGATTGCAGAACTAGAAGCTTCAATAAAAGATTGGTTGAGCTGATAAGGGAATGGATATGAGACATCATGGATGAGAATAGAAGGGTCAAAAGTTGCAACCTCATTAGAAGAAAGAAAATGAATTCCTGAAGTTCCAAGCGCATGCTCCTGTAAGGGTCGGTTGACTATGTTTCTATGAGTAGATTCTAAAGAATGAGGTGTCTATTCTATGGGCACGGACTTTGCCTCCTGTGTATTGATGATGATTACCTTCTAGTCAATCAAATCCTGAATTGCTCCTCGGAGTGAAAAACAGTTATCCGTAGAGTGCCCTGCGGCTTTATGGTAGCTACAGTATAAATCCGCTTTAAACTACCACAAAAGTGGGTTCGGTGGTAGGGCAAATTTCTGAAAGCCTCAAGAGTGATGCTACCTTAAGAAATACGACACTTAGTGGCTCAACCAAAGGATTGTAATCCCTCTCGGGTCGTGGGAGTCACCTTAATCCTGGGTAACGCCCCTACCTTGCCAGTGCAGGCTGGTAGACCAACTCATCGATGCTGGTAATTCGTGATGTGCGTGGTGCCCTAATTGCAAGAGAGTAGGCTACCTGACTCTGTGCCGGCGAGCTCACCACACTGACTGGCATAACAGGAGCTCCAACATATGCTACAGCATTCTTGGCAGTATCCTTCTTTTGTGCATTCCTGCTGTTCAATCCACTGCTGCCACCATTGTTGTTGCTGGTTCCTCCTGAAGCCATGGTCTGCTTGGCAAATGCTGCTAATGTAGGAAAGCTTCTGCTATGCAATGAGCTCTCGACATGGGTGCCAGCTTTGATCAGAGATTCAAAGGTGGAAATAGGCTAAATGCTTAGTAGAGCCCCTGTGGTAGGTTGTGCTCCTCGAATTATTATCTCGATAGACTCTTCGTCAGAAGGTCTATCGCGAACCTGTGAAGCGAGGGCTCGCCAGCGTCCGACGTACTTCCCAAACTGCTGGTGGGGCTTCTGCCTTGTGGTGACTAGGTCCGCGTGCTTTGGGACCATGTCGAGATTGAAGTCATACTACTCCAGAAAAGCCTAGCTGAGATCATTCCAAGTCTTTATAGTGGTCATATCTAGAGATGTGAACCATTTCAAAGCCGGACCTATGAGGCTCTTTTGGAAGAGGTGAATAATGAGTCTCTCGTCAGCCTGTAACTGAGCGAGATCGCCGTAGTATGGCCTAAGGTGTGAGATTGTGCAACCTTTCCCATTATACCTTTCAAGTTCTGGGATATGGAAGTTCAGAGGGAGTACTACCTTTGGGAAGTAGCAGACGTCCCGGAAGGTATAAGACTGGCAATCCCCACCCTACACTTGTCTTAACGTTCTCTCCAGGTCATTCATCCTAGTGAGGCACTTGGGGTTGTTGTCAACGTTAATTGTGCAGCTGGGGTGGGTCTCACGTACACTGTATCCATAGCACCCATGTGCTCCACCGGATCCGTCATCTCGCCACCTGGTGCTGCGGTGCGTTGACAAGCATACCCGTGCATGTGTGTTGTCTATGGTGGGGTGCACGTTGAAGCCTGTATCTGATGCAAGGGTACAGGAATGATGTTATGCTGTGCTAGGTGTGGTGTTGTATGTGGAAGTAACAGCAGTTGAAACGGTATGGTCGGGTTCATAGGCCGTTGTACTCTTGTCAGCCCAAAAAGCGGACCACCAGCAGATGGAAGAATACGCTATGCATGCTATGATAGTGATACTAACGGCAAAGTAGTAGTGCCTTTCGTCGAGACAGCGACAAGCTATCGCAACGACTGCAGTGGTGGCATGACTGGTGCAGCATGGAATGCCTAAGCAGGCAGAGTGGGATCCTCAAGAATAGGAAAAACAGGTGCAATTAGAGTAGGATCTAGAGAAAAGCCCATGCTTTGCTGCTTCTATGCAAGGGCCAGAAGCTACTGAGACTGTACAGTGATGGAACCATCGGTAGCAGTGCCGACGGTTGGAAGAGCAAGTGGAAGAGATGTCATAGGGGGCTGGAAGTTCAAGGATGTTACAAGTTGAATTCCTAGTGAAAAGGAAATCACAACCAGCTGTGTGTCAGGTAGAGTAGAATCAACTAAAGGACAGGACATCATCAGATCACATGCCCTGGTGGTGGTCATGGTAACTGCCTCGGTCATAGGCACCAGACCAATAAGGGTTTGCCAGTGTCCCGAAACCAGAGGACAAGGAACTCCAGGTGCCTGAAAGTGGCTGTCATGGAGTGCGGGTGGTGTAATTGACGTCAAAGTAAAAGAAGAAGGAAGGGTGAAAACAAGAATCCCCTCTGAAACAACTGGTGCAAAGGTCTCAGAGGCTCACTGGGCCATAACAAACCGCAAATGGGTAAGGATGGGGATGTGATTGCAAACTAGAGGACGACACCTACAAGGAGCTACTGTCGGAAGTGACGAATAGCTCAAGGAAAGATGGTCGAGAACAGTGCCTCAAGATTGAGGTCACAGAAAGGAACTCCCAAGCTCAGACCTAGGAACTTGCACACAAAACCCTACACCTGACCAAGGACAAAACCTAAGGGGTCAGTGGAGAAGAGAAGACAAAACACCAAAAAGAAGTAAGTGAGCTATGCAATTGTTTATTAGGGTGGTATGAGTGGCACACATGCATATGAATGCTACTAATATGTGCTCTCTCACCCTGCATGTCCAGAAAGTAAGGGTTTGGGTTTTTACTCTGGCCAGAAAATAAGGTTCCCGTTCTAAATCCTAGCTAGAGCACAGGTAGTGAACAGCTGGAGCGTTGGTGGCCATGTCTCTTGCAGTAGCATGGAGTTGTACCTTCATCTAGCACCAACACGACCCCAAACAAGAGGGGACAAACTAGCAACACGCCCTACGACAAAGCTATAGAACGGGCTACTAGAATTGTCCTTCGCAAACTGTGGGTGGACTTAGAGGAGAAGATGCATGCCCTATGTGATCAATCATGCGATATGCATTTGTGTCTTTTACTTGTGTTTTATTAAATCGAGGGAATTGTGAGCATTTGTCTCTAGTTATGCCTTATTATTGGTTTATCTGAGTTTGTGTGTTTTATTTTAATCAGATAGGGAGGCAAACATTTCTATACTCTCCTAATCATGGCAAATACAAAAAGGGGAATAAAATACACAATTATGGCATCCAAACAGTCAATCAATCAAGCAAAAGGCATGAATATGGCATGTGCTAGTGTAGTGCTCACAAGTAGTGAAGAAAAGCAAGCATCACAACAAAAGGCATGAATTAGGTCATGTGCATGTGCGGAGGCATGGCAGTAGTGTAAAAGGCACAAAAAGGCATGTACAATCAAATATGTATAAGGAAACAGAACAAGCAAACAAGCACAAAGTATAGATCAATGCGAAGCAAGCAAGGAAACCAAAACGAAAGCCAGAATCTGGTTTTCCCAGTGGAGTCACTAGTTCCTGTGACAATTCCTGTGGAATCCTGCACGACTCTCCTAGGTGTGTGGAAGCACACGAGGAGTCTCGATACGGTCATAGCGAAGTTGGTGAATCTGGAGAAGAAGACTAGACTCGGAAACACCAAGGAAAGATAAGAAAAGGATAAGGAAAGGAGTCGCCATCTAGTCTTTTAATGAAAAGACGAGGAAAACCAAACACAAAGGAAAAAACCAAAAGAAACCAAGGCGAAGAAAACATATGCATACTCCGTGCCTAATGGATGTAGTGCACTAATCAATGCGAGCCTGGGAAAGGGTAAGAATTCTTGTTACGCATGGAGAAGGGGTTAGGCACCCCCATGTGCCCAAAGAAATCGGTCTTTCTGGGTTTCCTGCTTGCTAATCGTATATTGGGTGTATGCTTGTCTACTCTGAATGCACATGCTCAATATGACTACGAAAACATGCCAAATCAAAGAGAAGAAATGAATAATAATAATAATAAAGATAATCCGAGGGACATCGCAAATGCCACTTTACTGTACGCCCATGGACGATGAGAAAAATCATGAAAATCGAGAATACTCAGAAAGCATCACGCAAATCAGTAGAAACTCGAAGAAATCCGAGAAAATCAAATTAGAGAAAATAATCCTCATTCGGGTCCATGTTGGCATTGTCAAGTCAGTTAATGTACGCCCTCGGGCGATGGAAAACTAAATCAAATCAAAATCATAAAAGTCGAAAGAAATCTAGGAAACAAGGGGAAAATCAAGCTTGAAATGAGTTGGAAGTGTGTGCATAATGCAAGAAAGAAGGCATGAGAAAATATGCATGAAATGGGAAACAAAATGTACTAAATGCGTGTGTGAGTGAAAAATGTAAATTCCATGGGCTTTTGTGCAAAATTCCCAAATTCTGAATGAAGGCTGAAATTCTTTGGCTAAATCATCAGAAATACTTAGGAAAACACATTTTATGTAATTTTGAAGATAATAGGGGTCAATGTGCAAAACTGTGCATTTTTTGTCAAACTTAAGAATCCTTGGGTTCAATATGCAATTTTGCTAGTAAAATATATGTTTAAAACAATTTTGAAGTAATTCAGGGTTAAATGTGCAAGAAAATGGTCTTAAGTTTGAAAACTTGAAGTTCTAAGGACTGTTGTGCAATTTCTCCCTTGAAAATATGCATTCAATGTGAAATCAGTGAAGTTCAGGGATTAAAATGCATTTTTCTAACACATTTGAGTAAATATTTGAATATCCAAGGTTTAACTTGCAATTTTGATAGAAAAACATGCATTCAGAACAATTTTAATGAAGCTTAGGCTTTTTATGCAAAATAATGGACTTGAAATGTATAAAAAGTTACTCTAAGGGTTTATATCAAATTTTTAAGCTTGGAAAACATTAATACAGATTTACAAGGGTTCCTCTGCAATTTTCCAAAACAAATATTATTGAAAGGATTTAAGAAATTAGTGCAGGGACCTAAATGCAAGAAATACGGACCTATTTGTAAGAAAAAGAAAAGATCAGAAGCTTTTTAAAAGAAAACTATTTTTTATTATTTTTTAAAGAAAAAAAAGAAGCGACGACCACTGACGATGGAACTCTGTCGTCGACGACCGTCTGGGATGCCCTTCAGGGGCATCCCGATGCCTGATCAGGCATCAAAGCTCACTGGGAGCAAGAAGAGGAGTGGAGCGCATCCAATGGCTCTAATGAGGCATCCGACGGTCGGAGGAGGCTGCCCATCCCCCTCGTCGTTGGGGCAACTTTGATGACGACGCTGAGGAAGAAGGTGGCTCTAGAGGCTGTAGCACGGCGGCCCAGGGCTCCAGGAAGCTTGAGGACGTCGAGAGGAACGTTTTCTTCCCTCCAAAGGCAAGAATCGAGCCTCTCCTCTTCCTCTCGATCGAGCTCCCATTGCACTCCGACGACGGCGACTGTAGAGGTGTCTCAAGGCTTGAAACGCGGCACTGGGGCTTCCAAAGAGTCTCGGAAGAACAGAGGATGATTTCCCAGTGATCGGAGCGACGTTGTGAAGAGTGGAGCGCCTTATCGCGTTTCACTGTTCATCATCTTCTCTAGCAACGATGACAGAGCGCGATCCCGACGAGCGACTTCTAGAGGCTTACTGGGGGCTCGAAACGGTGCGGAGAGGGTCGGAGAAGCAAGAGGAAGACCGTAGGGAGAGGACCGTGCACCCTTGGGCACGAATCATCTACTGGATTGGTGCCCCCACCTAAGTCACCAAAAAACGCGTCCGACGACCCCTGGAACTCCAATTGCGGCCAAGGAAACCCTCTAGCACTGCTGGAATAGGTTGGGGAAGAAAAAGGAAAACCTAGGGGATCACTTTTGAAGAAAATTGAAGTCAGTGGAGGGTATACTTGAGTGGACAATGGTGATGGTCGTCGGAGGTCGCCGGAGTTTGCCAGAGCTCACCGGAGGTGGCCTGAAATTGGAATTCTTCCCCTCCCCGAGCTTCCTCTCTACTCCTCGACCTCTCTGGTTGCTTTGGTTGAGAGAAAATACCTTAGTGGCTCTCCTCTCAATTTTTCCAAGTTTTTCTCCCCTTTTCTCCCTTGCAAATGGGGGGTATTTATAGGCTTGCAATGGCTGGGTAGGTTGTTATAAGTTGTTATGGTTAGTTATGGTAGAGTGGAAACTAATTAGGGTTGTTATGGTGGAGTGGGAAGTAGTTAGGGTTATTAAAGTGAAGCGGGAAGTAGTTAGGGTTGTTATGGTGGAGTGGGAACTAGTTAGGGTTGTTATAGTGGCGTAGAAAGTTGTTATAGGTTGTTATGATCTTGGATTAGGGTTTAGCGTTTAAATTGGGATTTTGATTTGTTTTAGATTTTGGATTTGATTTAGGGTTTAGGGTTTGGTTTAGGGTTTGATTTAGGGTTTTGGATTATGTTTTTAGGGTTTTGAATCAATTCTATGGTTTTGGATTATGCTTTGAATTATGTTTAAGATTTTGAATTTGATGTAGGTTAGTTTTAGGGTTTAAGGTCTCATTGCAAGCATATGGGGTGTCTACAGTGGAGGAGGCTTCACAGGCTCACTTCTACTCCTCTCCAAGTTTAGGATTCGGGGATGGAGCTAACCAACATGCCTCACTTTGCAGGCTGACTTCTATCTCCAACTTTTATCTTCTTATTTTTTTTGTGCCCTTTTCTTACTCCTATCTTTTTTTCTAGCTCACACACTCTCTCTCAGTCTATCATTTTATCTCCCTCTAGGGGTGTTTAACTGAAAGGAATTTGAACACTTCACCCAACTCTCAATGGGTGGTCGCTCCCTCTCTCGCTAGGACACTGGGATAGTGTCTATTGGGGATGCAACAACTCCTTCCACAACAAGCCAGGCTTTCTGAGTTTTCCTCATCGGGCTATGCTTATGATGGTGATGTGGAATGTTGTGTGTGCATGGAAAGAATGCAGTACAATAGGTGAAAGTATGATTGCATGAGTGAGCATTAACTGGGTTGCATAAATGCAGAAGTAATTGATAGCACATGCATGGATGTAATGGGTTGAGGTATGCCAGCAAAAGATGTGGGATGGTAGTTGGCTTTGCTAGGATAAGGATACAACCTCCATTCACTGGTAGTACTTCTTAAAGTAGCATGCATTGACTGGTTCTGGCTGTTTTTCTTGGTCCATGCCCTTGAGAATTGCAGTGCTTCCAAAGAAGACCTTCTTTACAATGAAGCGACCATGCCAGTTCGGTCGGAACTCGCCACTGATGTCGAGGAGATGGATAGCACGGAGAACTAGATCCCCTGGTGCAAAAGTCCATCATCAAACCTTCCTCAGGTACCATCGAGCCATGCGTTTTTGGTAGCATTGTGCATGGTGCATGGCTTGCAATCTGCGTTCATCAATCAAGTTCAATTGCACAAAGCGATCTTCTGTCCACTCTGCTTCCTCAAACTCTGCTTCTATCTACACTCTGAGCGATGGAATCTCTACGTCGACGGGTAACACCGCCTCCATGCCGTAGACAAGCGAATGAGTCGCTCCTATAGATGTCCAGACGATAATTCTGTAGGCCCACAAGGTATACGGGAGTGTCTCGTGCCAATCTCTATGAGTCTCTGCCATTTTATTTAATATCTTAACAAGATTCTTGTTGGCTGACTCCACCGCACCATTCATTTATGGGCAGCACAGAGAGGATCAATGACGTTTGATTTGGAAGTTCTACTGGTAGTCTTTGATCCTTTTGGCAGTGAAGTTCTTTCCATTGTCTGAGATAATAACATGTGGAACGTCGTACCAGGCCATACTGTTGTTTCTGAGGAACATCTTTGTCACGACAGTGGTGACTGTCTTATAGGATGCTACTTCTACCCACTTGGTGAAATAGTGTAGACACCCCAATAAGCTTGCAAATGGACCAAACCCTAATAGGATTCTAAAAAACCCTAAATAAACCATAAAACCTAGGTTAAACCCTAGGTTAAGACCTAAATTAAATTCAAAATCCTAATCCAAACCTTAAATCCTAGGTTAAGACCTAAATTAAATTCAAAACCCTAATCCAAATCATAAACCTAGGTCAAACCCTAAGTCAAACCCTAAACCATAAGTCAAACCCTAAACCGTAAGTCAAAACCTAAGCCATAAGTCAAACTCCAACAAACTTAACTGCTTCCCACTTCACTACAACCACCATAACCAATTTTCACCTCTTCTTAACCACCTTAACCACTTCCCACCTCTTCTTAACCACCTTAACCACTTCCCACTTCACTCCAACCACCATAACCACTTCCCACCTCTTCTTAACCACCTTCCACTCTAACCATAGCAACCAACCAAGCCATTTGGAAGCCTATAAATAGCCCCATTTGCAAGTGAAAAGGGGACTTTTGGAAAATTGAGAGAGGAGTTTCCCAAAGCTTTTTCTCTCAATTAGAGCTACCAGAGTGATCCTGGAGCAAGGAGGAATCTCGTGGAGGAGAGAATTCAGAGTTTCCAATCGTCTTCGGCAAGCTTCGGTGATCTCTGGCGAGCACCGGCAGACAACTTCACCGCCAGTCTAGGTATGCCTTCCTCTAACTTCAATTCATGTTAAAAATGCTCTCCTAGGTCTCCCTCTATCTCCCTTGATCGATTCCAACAGAGCCAGAGGTCTCCTCTGGTTGGAATCGAGCTTCCAAGTCTCGCTGGAGTGATTTTTCTGGTGGCTTAGGTGGGGGTGTGATTCTAGGACGTGACCCTGGCCCCAGAGTGCTCAAACCTCCTTCCCAGGCCTCCCTCTTGCTTCTCCACCCATCAAAACCCTATTCCATTCGCTACGGAAGCCCCCAGTTAGAGATCACTGGAGTCGTGCATCGTCGCCGTCGCTGGGGAAGATGACTGAAAACAGCGACGGGACGTGTGCCTCCAGCCCTGTCGTGCCTCTCCGATCATCCAGAAATGCTCCACAGCATGCCCCCAACACACTGGAGCTTTCAGATCCAGCCCACGTGCCCTAGACAGCCACCGTAGTCGAGCTCACCGGAGTTGGATCACGTCGACGGCGAGCTAGGTCCAAGGATGGGAGGAGTGTCCCATTCTTGTTTCTGGAAGAGGGTAAATGCTCCACACATCATTCCCAGGACTCCTGGAGTCCTGGATCACGTGCCGCAGCCCTCCAGTAGCCTCCTTCTTCTCTAGCGTTGTCCTCGGAGTGCCGCGAAGGCGAAGGGAACGGGTAGCCTCCTCTAGCCGTTAGATTTTTGATTCAGACTGCTGGATCATCTCCTCCTCTTTCGTTCTTGCTCATGGTGCCTCCTGAACTCCGATCAGGCTTTGGGATGCTCCAAAGGAGCATCTCCGGCTGTCGTCAACGGTGGAGTTCCGTCGGCGGCAGCCGTCGATGCCTTTTCTTTTAAAAAAAAGGTGAAAAATAAGTTTGCTTTTAATAAAATTTCTGAAACTTTTTTTTTGTTACATTTAGGTCCTTATTTTCTTACAAATAGGTCATTTTCCTTACTATTAGGTCCCTGCACATTTTTTTAAAATCGTTTGAATTGAAAATATTGCAATGTGCCCCTTGAGCTTTCTTAATAATGTTTTCCATGCTTAAAAGTTTGACAAGAAACCCCTAGAATTTCTTTTCATGCATTAAAGTCCAACATTTTTGCATAAAGAGCCCTGAACTTTACTGAAATAATTCTGAATGCATATTTCTCTCATTAAATTGCATTTAAAACCCTAAGTTTCATGAAAATGATTCTGAATGCACATTTCTCTGGTTAAATTGCATTTAAACACCTGTTCTTCATTAAAGATCGTCTGAATGCATGTTTCTCAGTCAAAATTGCAAATTAAACCCTGAGAATTCAAATATTTGCACAGATGTGGTTTAAATTGCATTTTAGCCCCTGAACTCTACTGATTTCACACTGAATGTATGTTTTCTAGGGTAAAATTACAGAATTGTCCTTGGAACTTTCTGAATTTCCATAGAATTGCATTAAATACATGTTTTGATGGCAAAAATGCATTTTGACCCCTAGGAATCTTCAATTTGACTAAAAAAGAACAGTTTTGCACATTTGACCCCAGATTTCTTCAAAATTACATGTGTAGACACCCCGATTTTGAAGTCACTTGGCAGCAGGCTCCTCCGGTTGATGCTCTGGTGGCAACCACCAAAATCCTAGATCACATAGGTCCCAATCAGGCCCACACTAGCCCACTTGACCCATTCAAACCTGAAATCCAACAAATCAACCTAAGTCCACTTAATCCAGTCAAAATCCCCTTACAAATCCAATAAAACCCTAATTTAATAAATAAAATCTATAAACCACAAAATCCAATTAAAATCCACCCAAAATCTCATAAAACACTAATTTAACAAATATAATCCATAAACCACAAAATCCAATTAAAATCCACCCAAAATCCCATAAAACCCTAATTAAATAAATTTTTAAATCTTAATCAAGTAAGAAGAAATTAAAATCCAAATAAGTAAGTAAAAACCCTAATCAAAATGAAAATCCCAATTAATAAATAAATAATCCCTAATTAATCCAAAAATCCATAAATAAACCCTAATTAACTCTAAATCCATAAATAAACCCTAATTAAAACTCAAAACCCTAATTTCAAAATAAAACCTTAAATCCCAAAATTAAAATCACTTAAGTAAACATAAAATAATAAAACCC
>JAMKQA010043451.1:0-19711 GCA_024699735.1 Posidonia australis | reverse complement strand
AGCTTGTAATATTCATAGTTATTGAATATAAGGGTAAAATCTCAAGTGGGGAACTTGAGGAGTGGACTAAGCCGGGGTTGGCTGAACCACTATAATTCTCTAGTCTTTGCGATTGATTGTGTTTGTATAAACTTGCTAAATAATTTAACAAATTTTCAAAGACTTAATTAAAACTGAAAATCTCTATTCACCCCCCCTCTAGAGAAGCATTAGTATCCTACATCCTCTTCCTCATGCATAAGTCATAAAAATAACGTAGGAAGAAATAAGCCAAAATAATTTAATGTGCGGATAATGTGGATTCGAACCAAAATCAGTCAGCCAATCATATGTAGGTGTGCCTAATTAAGAATGTAAAAAGAGACTAGTCCCTATTCAAAAGTTGATTCGAACCAAAATCAATCGACCACTTACCTTTAAAGCTATGAAATGCCAAGAATGCCCTACATAAGGAAGAGATAGCAGTAGAATATGAAGAACAAGATATTGGAGCTAGAAAGGATAGTCTAGCCTCAAGATCAATAATCCATGACATCAAGGCAAAGTCAACAGGAACAACAGACACATCAGTAGGAGCACAAGTGGAAAGCACAAGAGCTTCAACAACATGAGTTGTCGAAGTAGTCAGTGACAGACGAAGGTGTGGAAACTACATGTAACAACGCTCAGTATGATAACCACCTTTACCACAGTAAGTACTGAGAGGATGAACTAAAGTCACAACTCCCACCCTTCCCCAACTACTTCTCCCTCAACTACCACGATGGCCTCTATGTAATGTAGCATATGCAAAAGTCTCTGGAGCAAGTAGAAGTAGTAGTGGCAAATAAGGCTGAAATGGATGATTCTCCCAAAATTTGCTAACAAATGTTTTCATAAGTAACCAATAAACTCTGAAGATAGCAAACAACCAACAACTCAAAATATTTCTACTTAGTGGCAATACTAGCAAAGAACAAACAACGTTGTAGAAGCTCAACACCCAATGACTAAATACACTAATATGAGGCCTCCGAAGTAGTGTCCTATGTTAGCAAAAAAAAAAAAAAACACATAGATCCATGAAGTCTTGGCACTCGTGGAGTAGAGTTTCTCAAAATGACCCCAAGCAACCTTCACAATTTTGTCATGTCTAACTACAGGTAAACATGCCTCGAAAAGAATATTAGCTAAGCTGATGCGAACTAAATCATCATTAACCTCCCAATCAGCATGGGAGGTAGTAGTAGCTGACATGTTTTTTCTTCCGTTGAGAATTAACCAGGTAGGAGAATAAAACACTCCAAGCAGCATGGTTGAGGCCAGTCAACTTAGACACGAAGATTCCTAGAAGCATGGGACCCAGAAGAAGGCACCATAACTAATGCTATGTCCTAGGAGGAAGATGCCATCCAATCACAGGACATAACCACAACGACCAGTAAAAGATGATCACAACATTAAACGACATATCACCATGCTTAAAGCACACTCCAAGGTGTGTACAATTTTCAAAATGGGGACAAAAAAAAATGCTCGACACATGGATCTAGCAAAAGAACAAGGAGACGTTAATCCATATTTAAGGAAGCACAAGGAGAGACCAAGAAGAGGGAGGAGCTCTACCAAAAATAGGAGGACGATAAACCCCTTATAATGCCACAAAATGGTAAAAAATGCAAATTGCAATGAGGTAAACCGACGAAAGGGTCGATTAGACCTCTACTAGCAACATAGAATTAAACGTCAATTTCGTGTTGAACTTTAATCCAACAAAAATAGGAAACATATCGGACATCGAAGAAAATAACGTGGAAACAAGGTAAATTTACGGAAGTTAATGGAAATAGGCAAAAAAAATTGATTTATGTTTTGAAACTCTAGAATAAGATAAAGTAAGCAATAATTTACATTTTAGACTACTTAAATCAACTTCTTCAATATGTATCACAATAAAACACATTAGATGGACTTAATATAAATATCCTGAAATATAAATAATATGTAAAAATGATTAATAAATGTTTAAAAACAAAAATGCACGTAAAAGTTACCTCATATATGCTTAACATAAACATCTTACAATTTTTTATTTAATTACGAATTTTACTCCTTTTTAATGATTTTATAGAATTATTAGATTAGACCTATATAATATTAAGTTATTAACATCAAAACACAAAAAAAATGAAAAACACCTAAGACCTATATATTATTAGGTTAGATCTATGTAATAACAAGTTATTAACATCAAAACACAAAAATAAAAAATAAAAAGCCTAAGACATGTATTATTAGGTTAAATCTATGTAATATCAAGTTATTAACATTAAAACACAAAAAAACATGAAAAAACCTAAGATATATGTATTACTAAGTTAGATCTAATTATTATTATGATAGATTTAAGATTCTATCATATATCTACATGAAAAGTTCAAAATACAAATACAAAAAATGAAAAATCCAAATATTCTATATAAAAATCAAGTGTTATACCTTAAGAAGGGATAAAATTTGTGAGCAATTAAATAGAAAAAGCTCTTCAACTTTGCAACAAGCTACTAGATTGCAAAGGAGTAAAGGAGATACACAGGAAATCATGAACTCATAAAAGAAAAGAAGAAAATGAAAAGGATTCTAGTGCATGTCTATAGTTTTAATAAGTGGTGAAGAACTCACGAAATTCACATATCTAGCATGATCCCTACACATTCACATCATTTAACTTATTTCCATCATGCCTACTATTTTTGTATAATTTTTGATGCATTTCGCTCGATTTTTTTCATGCTTGAGGCATAATCAATAGGAAACATATAAACGAGGTAGAGACAGAGCTGCGTACCTCCAATGGCGCCCCAGTGATCCTTCCCACACTCCGACGAGTCTCCTTGCACCCCGGCGAAGTCTCTCCCGTCGGCGGACCATACGGACAGCCACCACCTCTTCCTCGGTTGCGTGCACGTTGTTCTTCCTCTCTCTCTTTCTCCTCGCGTCACAACTCACCTTCGTCCACTCGCCTCCGCCTCTCTTATCCCTACCTCCTCCCGTATCACGCCAGCCACCTATCGTGTCGGAAGTGACAATGAGGCTCAAGTCGTTGGGTGGTGGTGGCACAGACTGATGGAGGGTGAAGGGAAAGAAGACAGGTGTGTGGTGAGCTCGTGAGTGGGAAAAGGAGAGAAAGGAAGAAAGAAAAGAGGAAAGAACGGACACGCAAATCGAAGCGACTGTGTTTCCTCAAATTGAACTCCACATTGGTCCTAAAACACAAACAGGAGCACAGAAAGCCAACCACAATCACACACATCCAAGATACAACAAATTATCCATTAATAAACCATTTATACATTATTATAAATAATTACATGGTTTACAAATAAAAATGGATAATCAGGCCCAGATGTCACAAATAGACACCTAAGACTACATCAATGAGCTACACACCACCCCCCCAAACCCAGCCACAAGAATTGAGTGTCATCCCTCTAGCGGATCCAAACTGAATGAGATTCAGATTTGGGATCCAACTCTCCCTTATCCTTCAGGGCTGAACTGGAAGAGCCACTGAATCTGGATGAGTTTGCTTAGAAGTCGTCTGGAGTCTAGCCTACAATCGTCATACACCATCTGATTGCTAATCCAAACAATAGATGTCAACACAAACAGGTCACGCCCAAGGAGGAACAGTTAGGGGCAAGCTATGAAGTAGATCGCCGAATTTAAGTTGAATTTATCCACAAAATCATGTATCCTGAAATAGAACATAAACTATTCCATCATTATGACTGTTTAACTAACTGCAAATAATTATTACTCAGATATGCTACAACACTTTTATGATGAACAGTGTTCTCCAGCAAAGAGTAATGTTTTTCGTGAACTACTACAATGTTTGGGGTGTTGCATAGTATTTTCAGCAAACTCACTTATTCTCCAATAAATATAGGAAAGGTTTTATATGTTAATAGATCTATTCCTTTCTCTTAATTTTTAACAGTAACCTTACATATCAATTGACAAATCCACCTATCTTTATAAACCAACCCTAATTTCCCAAACCCACATCAAATCTCAACTCACATCTCATAACCTCCTCAACCTCCAAAATACCAATCCATAAACCCACATGGTGACACCTTCCCACAGGAGACCCCACCTCCCAATAAAAAGCTGCCATGGTACCATTTCGCAACAGTTTCTTGTCAAAACTTTTGCACATTCTCACCAACTTCTCACCACCACCACAGCCTTTTCCCTAAGAAAGCCAAATTGAAATCATGAAGATCACAAAGGCAAACTCCACCTTCCCTCTTGGGTCGACACCTTTGTATCAAGCTAAAAAATGGAAACCACCTTAAACATTTTTTTTGCCTCCTCCGTGGAGAACCTACCAATCAATGGTTCCAATCTCTTGGAAACTGCAATGATATTGCTGAAGATGGAAAGAAAGTAAATTAAAAAATCTGATAGCACAAATGAGATGAATGGGAGCTCTCCATTCAAAGAAAGAAATCTTCTACTCAAATGGGAATCACTCAACTTTGCAACACAGCATATCAACAGTAATGCCCTTTAACCTTATTAACTTCATATCAGTCATGAGATCATCCATAATTTCAAAGCATAACTATTGATGCCACAAGCTTCTTCATCACGAATAATCATCTTTCAAGAAAAACCACTCTCAATTACATTTTTCACGAGTTTATGCCAATCTGATTTCTTGGCAAACACTCAAAAAACCCATACTATGCAACAACCAATCACACCAAATCTCTATATTTGACCCACAGTGAGGTAGGATCTATCATGATACCTCTAGTATAACATACCTTGATGCTCCGCATTTTCATTCCATTAATTAAGAACCACGAATATTTTTTAAAATAATATTTGCAGCCAAACCTTAGGCAGTCACTACTCAATAGTGATACACTGATATTTCAGGCAAAAGAGATGCTTATACCACAAGAGGCTATAAAATTTTTGCACTTTGAAAGGAATAGCAATTGTCCTATAACTAGTTAGTCTGAAGAAGTAAGCACATACCTGAAAGCAAATGCAACAAGCAAACCAGGAAAGAGAACATCCCCAAAACCAATCATATCGTAGCCACCCCAAGGATCAAAAAATCGAGGAATTTTCAAAAGCATGGGTATTTCTTCACCACTATTATCACCACGAGCAACCTATAAGTAAAAAAATTTGGTAAACTTCAAGCTCACTCAATATTACATCAAATGGAAATTTTTGATCCATCATGAAAACTTGTACTTATCATCTTTAACTATTTATCTTGGTTTTATGATTTATGAGATAATAAAAAAGAAGTCAAAGCTTGCAACGATTCAAAGTTTACAAATGGGAACATATTTCTATTGACTTAAATCTTCTCACTCAAAATATGAAACATTAATAAGGGGTTATAACTAATTAAAAACAGTTTGATATTAACTGCATATGCAACAACCTTAAATTTTTAAATAATATTTTAGAAAAAAGTGATATAATATATACTTATAGGTACACATACACACACTAATTGTTTAGGAGAGAAAAAGAAAAGAAATAAGCTAAAAGCAATAAGGGATTAGAATTTCACTTTTCCTTTTTCCTCCTTTTGAGTTTTATTTTAATTCTATTATGTGGGGCCCACTCAATTCTAACAACCATTTTTATTTCAATCTCATTATATGGGTCTACTCAATCCATTTATGTGGGATTCGTTTAATTTTAATCTCATTATGCAGAATCTATTTATTTTATTTGCAACTATATATTTCTTTATTGATTCTGATGAATAACTATCGCTTTGGAGTTTTATTATTGTGGGCTTCCTAAATTTATTTTTTTTCCTTTTTGGCTTCACACATCTTGACTTCAAATAATTAGTAACACATGCGTTCATAATTAATATTAATAATTAATTCATGTTTCACAACTAAGCTCTTTATAGCTAAATGCTCTTCCTATACCATATGAATTTTTTAATATCACGTATTTTTATCATTCATGTGCAACACATAGGCCTTTTTGCCAGTACATATATATATATATATATATATATATATAAGGGCGTGTTTGAATTTATGTTTTCTAATAAATAAAGATTTTCAGGAATTTTAATTAAGTAAAATTAAAAGATATAATAAGAATTTTGTTAGAGTTAATTGTAGTATGTGTTATCATACATTAAGTCTAAACGGGTTATTAGATATCTATTTACTGTAGGGTATCTAATCTCCCTATATATATGTAGCTCACATGTTCAATAGATATATTCTCTTTTTCTCCCCAATTTATCTTTCTCTACATAGTACCAGAGCATTAGGTTAGAGGAAAAAAAACCGTAAAAAAAAAAAGAAAAGAAAGGGAGAAAAAGACCGACGAGTTGGTGAGTAGTCCGGTTCACTATTTATCAATTTTAGATCGTTGTTCTTTACTATTTTTCATCAAAATTCAGTCACAATGGCCTCAAAGGATTCCTTTGTAAAGAATATGAGTGACACCTCTGAGAAACTTTCCAGACCCAACTATACTCTATGGTCACAGAACTTCGAGACATTCGTATTAGCTCACAGAAAGTTGAAACACCTTACTCACCCCCTCCAGATGTAAAATCAGAAACGTATGAAGACTGGTTGGCAGATGATGCAGCGATCATCACCTAAATGGCAAATAACATGGAGTCTTCTATTGCATGTGGTGTCATCCTATTGTGACCTACAAAGAAGATCTGGGATACACTTCGCCACACTTATGGCCACGAGAAGAACATATCTCGAGTCTGTGAGATATACAAGCAAATAATCACTCTCCGTCAGGGAGACTAGTCAGTTCAGCAACATTTCACCGCACTCCGTGCATTACTAAACAAGCTAGATGTGTATCAACCCCTGACAGTGGATATCACGAGACTACACCAATATAGAGAGAAGTTAGCTATGATCGCCTATCTCTTTAGCCTAAACCCTAACATCAGTTCTCAGATCAAGAGTCAGATTCTGGGAACAGACAGTGTTCTAGACCTACAAACGACCTTTAGAAGGATTCTCCGAGTTTCTACAGCCTCGACTCCTATAGTGCTAGAGCCGTCAAGCATGGCAGTCACAGCTCTACTGTCATAGCTACACATGCCAGCTCCTTAGGTACTAGTACCCTCCTTGCATCAAGGAATCCCTCCTGGATCATTAATTCCAGTGCCTACTTGCATAAGTCAGGTACACATAGTTTGTTTACCCAGTTATCGTAGTTATCTGATGTTCGGACTGTCACAATTACTGACAACCAAACCTGTCCAGTCACAGGTGAAGGGGTGGTCCACACCTCTTCCCAATTGTCACTTAAGAAAATCCTTTTTGTGCTTGATTTTCCTATCAATTTGTTGTCCATTAACGTTATTACCAAACATTTACATTGTTGTATAACATTCTTTCCCTTCCATTGTACATTTCAAGATATGCAAACAGTAAGGAAGATTAATTTGGACCGTGAATGAGGAAACGGAGTGTACCTACTAGTTCGTGATGAGATACCTCAAAGATTAGCTTCTATGACATCTACTTCTGAATCCTCTTCCTTATGGCATTACCGACTGAGACACCCATCTCATTAGAAACTTCAACAGGCATTACCTTGGCAGTCAATTTCACAGTTTGATTGTAAGTCGTGTCAGTTGAAAAAACACCATCGTACTTCATTTAAAAGGTTAAGTCTTGTGTCTAGTGCTACTACATTTGAGGTAGTTCACTGTGATATTTGAGGTCCATCTAGAGTCCAGTCTGTGTCAGGTCGTCTTCATAGATGATTTTTCTAGATTATCCTGAGTATATTTGCTTAAGGATCGTAGTCATGTCTATGGTGTACTCAGGAATTTTTTAAATGAAATGAAGAATGACTTTGATATTACTCGAAAATTTTTGCGTACTGACAATACACTTGAATTTCTTCAGTCTAGGATTACTTCTTTGACTGCTTCAGTGGGTATTATACATCAGACGTCTTGTCCTCACACCTCGTAGCAAAATGAGATGATAGAGCATAAGCATAAGCACATCCTAGATGTCACACACACTTTTATGTTTCCTACGCATGTTCCTAAGGAGTTGTGGCCTGATGCGTTGCTTACGGCTACTTACCTTATAAACAGGATGCCCTCTACACCTCTAAGGGGTGAAGTCCCACTTCGTCGTCTAAAGCCTGAGTCCATTCAGTTTTAGTTTGACACCTAAAGTTTTTAGATGTGTGGCATTTGTTCAAGACCTCTACTTGGGTCTAGACAAACTATCTCCACGCTCTATCAAGTGTGTCTTTATTGGATATTCGAAGACTCAAAGGAGGTATCGATGTTTTCATCCCCCAACTAGGCGTTATTATGTAACTGCTGATGTCACCTTCTTCGAATTTGAATCGTACTACAGTATCTCTCCACCATCCAACATGTCTGTTTACATTCTTTCAGTTGTAAAGTTGCAAGATGCAGGTACTTAAAGAGAACTACCTTTGCCACCAACAATTACTTGTCACTTGCAGGTGTATCAGCGACGACAGCATACTCCAGCACTCCCCACTATCAGACCGTCCTCCTTTGTAGATGCAAATCCATCCACCAGTTCCTCAGACCTGCCTATTGTCCATCGAAAAGGTACCCCTTTTTGTACTACCTATCCTATTTCCCATTGTCTCTTATGATACTCTTCACCCTCGTTTTCGTAGTTTTGACTTGTCCCTTGTTTCTCAGCCTATCCAAGGACCTACCAGAGGCACTTTTCATTTCTCATTGGAAGACGACATGAATAAGGAGATAGCTACACTCACTAGTCGTGGTACGTAGGAGTTAATGACCTAAACTGTTGATACTACAGTGATCACCTGCAAATGAGTCTATACAATCAAGTACACAATAGATGGCAACATTAACAGATACAAAGCCAAGTTGATAGCTAGAAGCTTCACTCAGACATATGGGATCAATTATGAAGAGACCTTCTCACCCATCGCTCGTCTCAACCCATCAAAGTCCTCTTTTCTTTTGCTCTCAATCATTCGTGAGAGTTGTGCCAACTGGATGTAAAAAATGTCTTTCTCTATGGAGATTTGACTAGATCTGTGTTGATAAAGCAGCCTCCAAGGTACAATGCTCAGGAGAAGAATCGTGTGTGCAAACTAAGAAAGACAATCTATGGTCTTAAGAAAGTCTTAGAGAATGGTTTGAGAAGTTTAGTCAGGTGGTGCTTACTGGTGGTTTTCAAAGGTATACAGTGGACCTTTCAGTGTTCTACAGACGCACAGGCAGTAGATGTGTTATCCTGACTGTGCAAGTGGACGACATACTGGTGACCAGTAATGAAGCGTAGTGCATTACAAAGATAAAAAGCCGTCTTCATAAACACTTCGTCACAAAAGATATGGGAAAGCCTTGATATTTTCTTGGGATTAAGTTTGTCTATGAACATGGTAAGATGGCCCTGTCACAGAAGAAGTATGTATTGAATCTCTTATAGGAGACAGGACTTTTAGGATACAAACCAGAAAACACTCCTATTGAGCAGACATCAGCTTTTTGCAATAGCAATTCAGAATTATTAGAAGACTGATTGGGAAGCTCATCTACCTAATAATGACTCAGTCTGATATTTCGTATGCAGTCAGCCTTTTGAGCTAGTTCATGCATTAGCCTAGAATGATACACTGGACAGGAGCTCTTCGTGTTCTCTCTTATGTAAAAGGAACTCCAGGAAAAGTCTAGTTTACAGTAAGAATGGCCACTTCAGAATCGAGGCATACTCAGAATCAGAGTATGCAGGTGATAGCAGAGATAGAAAATTCATGTTTGATTTCTGCACTTATGTGAAAGACAATTTGATCACTTGGCACAGCAAAAAGCAAACTGTAACGTCGAGATCTAGTGTGGAGGCAAAGTATAGATCCATAGTGCAGACAATATGTGAGATGATGTAGGTGAAGTTATTACTAGAGCAGCTTGGGTTTAGTGTTGAGGTGCCTATGTCTATAAAATGTAACAGTCAAACTGCTATCTTTATTGCAAACAATCCTACTTTTCATGAAAGAATAAAGCACATCTAGGTTGACTGCCATTTTGTGAGAAACTTGATTAAGAGAGAAGTCATCTCTACTCCCTACATACAGTCTTCAGAGTAGTTAGCTGATATATTCACTAAGGGTCTTGTTGGAGGATTGTTTGAGTCTTTATGTGACAAGTTGGACATTATTGATATGTATGCTCCAGCTTGAGGGGGAGTGTTAGAGTTAATTGTAGTATGTGTTATTATACTTTAAGTCTAAACGGATTATTAGATATCCATTTATTGTAGAATATCTAATCTCCTTATATATATATGTAATCTCACATGTTCAATAAATCTATTCTCTTTTTCTCTCCAAAATATCTTTCTGTACAGATTTAATATTTGAATATGATAAGATATAAATATTGTTTTTAAATTTATAAATATCAAATATTAATATTTTAAAAATGTGAGTTTAAACCATAACACATCAAGTGAAGAAATTTTATGTTCCTTTATATATGTGTCTAGTTTACATGCCATATCGACTCAATTAGTAGAATTAATATCCATTATAAGCACAAAAGATGCCTAGATTTGCACAGAATTGATGCTAATCGTTGGACACTTTGGAGCATAATTGTATACAAGAAACCACAAAAAAGGATTATGAAGATATTTATCTTATGAATATGGTTTATGAAACTTCCACAGTTATGTAGAGTAATGACTTCAAATCCAATCAAATACTAGCACATTTAAAAGATTTGTATAACCCCCAATGGATGTACATCAACATATGTCATTGTGCATACTTGTATGATTATAAAATACCAAGATACTTTTAATGGAAATTGGAAAAACATCATGTTCAATGCACACAAAAATTCAAATCTTTAAGAAATATGGTAGTTACATGCAAATATTTAATTGAAAATATGGTAGTTACTAGCCTTCTCTCCCTAATAATACTATAAAATCTATAAAATTAGTAAAATCAATATACTCATATATACCCTCGTAGACTACGATTTGTGTAATAGCAACATGTGGGATGGTCCTCGATCAGACTCCACATCTTTAATACTTGAGTATTCACTTATCTCTACTTTCTTTTAAGATTAACTATTATGAAAATTCTTCATTTTAAATATATATACTAAGTATTTTTAAGTATGATTTATATATTTATTACACATTCTTAGGTACTATCTATGCTTCAAGATATTTGTATTTTATCTATCTAGTGTAATTTAATATGATACATATTGAGAAAGTAAATCTAAGTAGTCTAAGATGTAAATTAATGCTTACTTTAACTTATCCTAGAGTTTCTATTCAAAAAATAAAATTTTTTGACTATTTCCATAGACTTCTACAAATTTATCATATTTCTACCAACATTTCCACCAATATCCGACATGTTTTCTATTTTTGTTGGATTAAAGTTCGATACGAAACCGATGATCAATACTATGACTATAACAGCTACCAAATTTGGGAAATATAAATTTGACAATCACGGCAAAATTTATATGTATGTGACAAAACAACTCAAAAAGATCACATGAAACATCCCATAAAGATAAATGTTTTTCCAAAGTGAAGAATGAAAGTACAACGTACCACAATCATTACACTCTCATGGAAGATCAAGGGTGATATGAATACCCAGAATATATCATAGACAAATGCACAGCAAAGCAGCAAAGTTGCAACCTTTACAAAATAAAAAGAATCAGTCCAACAAAATATCAATGATAGAAGCAGAAATACTCAATATTATTATAACACCTTGATGTTAGGTAAGCGTGCCATTTGCAAGACTGTGATCATCAAACAGATGCCCTGTGAACAGAAAGAAAATTCAACAAAATGACTAGACTATTAATAAGCTTTCATATTGGAAATACTCTAATATATAAGGATTCATACCAATTATCGAAAATATTTCCAATACAAGTTCCAATAACACAACAGAGCTTATGTGCTAAATTTTAGAAATTTACAAGCAGAACCTTAAACTTAAAATTATAAAATATTAGTTAGCAAACTCTTTGATGGTTTACAAGAGAGCTTATTTAACAACCTAAAAGCAGGTCCATTATTTTTAATGAATAATCACTCAATACTGCTATACAACACCCTAGTCCTTTCATAAGTTCTAAGCAAATGGCACAATGGGGGATGGATATCCTAGGCCACTTTCCAAGAGCACTTAGGCAATTACCATGGCTGATCCTTTCAGTTGATTACTTCACCAAGTAGGTGGAGGCCAGTGGCCAAGATCACAGATCAACAAACCAGGGGTTTTGTCTTCAACAACATCATCTGCCATTTTGGAGTACCCCTAGCAGTGGTTTTGTCTTCAACATCATCTGCCGTTTTGGAGTACCCCTATCCATCGTTGCTCCCAATGACACCCAGTGGCTTCCCAGCCATGTGACAGGACTTCTCCCCTCCGTCGTTAAGCCTTGATCATCTTCTTTTTGTCCGTTCACGACTTTAGGGACGTGATACTGACAATTTGAAGGTGATCTAAGTTTGTTCTACCTTAAAAGTCTCCTTTCTCTCTCCGAACATGGAATAATGCAGCCCTATTCATACACTGGAGTATTGCCTTCCTCTCTTTTTTTGGTAGGATGCACCTTATTCTTCTCCATATGACCTCATGTTGAGGTATTGGTGACATGTGGTTGTGGCCTAGTATTGTGCTTCCGATTGTGCTTGTGGATTATGCTTTATCATGTCACACTTAGAGACTACTACCAGCTCCTCCTCTACACCTTCCCATGTGTTGGGGAATCTTGGGACGTTGTCCAAGTTGACCAGTCCCAACTTTGCAGATTGGAGTGTCTCTTCCACCTTCCTAGTTAAATTCCACCAAAGGAAGTCACCTTACTAATGATCCACCAACGTCTACTAATCCCTCCTACGTAGATTGGGAGATAGACGATGCCTTAATTCACACATGACTAGCAAACAGTCTTTCTAAGAAATGTCTTATTATCATCTGCCATGATAAGACTATAAAGGCGACTTGGGATCATTTGGTGTTTCTATACTCTCAAGCCGTCAAGACTTTCAATATTTATTCATTGTATAACGACCTGTTTGCTCAACCGACTCAGGATGTTACTCCTGAGATTGCGTATAGGGAGATTCAGTCTTTGGGTACAAAACTTCTCCAACATCATCCTTTGTCTACTAATACTACCATCCAACAAAAACGCTCCAAGGAGTTATTGGTGGTGTGTTACTCTTAAGGTTACTTACTGCATATGACACGACTTACCAACAGATTTTAGGCAAGTCCATCTTTTGGACCATCGCCTCCTAAGTGACTCGTGTCTCTACTGTGACCATGGTACTAAATGTCTATACGTGTCACCGAAATTTCTCTGACATGTGTCTTATTTTCAATTTACCGACATAACTCCGATACGATATCGAAATGGAAGTTTTCTTAAATGTAATTTTTTTTTACTGTGTTTCCACCGACATGATTTCGACATACCGATATTTCCCCGACACGTATCTATTTTTCAACTTATCGAAGTCCGACACGAAATCGACATTTAAAACCATGACTGTGACACACCTGTTGGGTCGCTCTACTCCAATTATTGCTCTACCTCCTAAAACCTTTGCCTATGTTGTTAGACATGGTTTAAAGAGGCATAGTCATAAAGGTTGTTTAGGGGGACAAGGTAGCTGTCGCCCTAGATACACTCACTATAGCAAGACTAGCCACCAAATCAATCGTTGTTATTGTAAGTTTTATCATCTTCACTATTAAGCTCATGTTGGAGCTACTAAGCCAGTCGTTAGATCATGTACTCAGCCTTAAACTTCTACTTACTCTGCTGACATAGGTTGTTTTCTTACTATAACTGACTTTGATGCTATTATTATTGTAATGACTCCTAAATTGCTATCACTCATCTAGCTACATTTTGTATTTTTATCTTTTATTATTAATCTATCAATTACAACTACACTAATTTTGAGTCTAAGCATAAGCTCTAAAACAAAATTAACAAAAAATAAATCTAAAACTAAACACTCACCAGAATCCTTGATAAATGGTAGTGTAACTCCTCCTACGTACACTAATAACAACAGCTCCTAAACCTACACCTATGAAAACACCAAAAACAAACACACATGAGTGACCACTTAAAACGGTCACCCAACACACACCCACCCTAAACACACACAAGTCAAATTGATAAATTGCATCATGGAGTCTAACGTAACCACAACAGAACCAAACAAACACTAACATCTCATCTAGATGCCACAACAACACAACAGGGCAACTTACTATTGCCTAACACACAACAAATCCTTTAAAACATACCTTTAAAACCACTTTTCTCTTTTCCTTTGAAAACCATATGTATACTCCTTCAAAATCCTTTATGCATACATGAAATGACTACTATCGTCAGATTAAGCCTAAACCATACTAAAAACACTAAAAGTAACATAATTTGATCCCACACACTCTCTGTAGGCCCAGACAATCAACGATGTCTGAATACTCTTTATAACATCCAAAACACCCACTACAATAACACACAAACAACACAAAAACAAACACAGAGCCTCTGCTCCAAAATCATGGTCTACTCTAAACCAGAGCCTAACTCTAACGCATAACAAAAGCCACAATGCCACTCTAGCGCAACTACCATACCCACAAGTCAAACACAATGTGTCGTACTGCTCAACGTTAAGCAATTGACACTGACCACAAACAATCCACTGAAGAGCTACATGACATCTGCACTGTAACGAACAACTACCCTGTAGAAAAGTCTGCCTATCCCAACATTCCACCACCAATAGAACCCTCACAAGGCTAACTACACACCAAGAAAGACTACTCACCCTATACCTAGGCGAGTTGTCTTCTCTCAAGACAAACCCAAGACACACCCTCTCAACATCCTAGCTCGGTATTCGAACCCCACACTTAGGCTCTAGCAGCATCCACCAATATCTCAGTACCTGTAATAACCAAGGTATCACGTCTAACTACACAAGAATCTTATACCGCCCAAATCCACTACTACGATACCACAAGGTACAGACGGTACCCTGAGTCTCAATACTCGTAACAACCAAGGTATCACACCGAACCACGCAAGAGTCTCATACCTTCTGAGTCTGTTACCACAATACAACTACGTATAGACAGCATCCTCGACTCGTAGACACAGTCCCAACCTCGTGAACGATAATCAAGAAATATCAAACCTCCAGTATCCAACGAACACTTGCCTCAACCTCTTGATCTTAAGATCTCAATCTAGGTGACGTGCTCCACCAACCAAGAACACGACCACATCCTCTGACAACACCACCCACCGGTGTCTTAATTCACCACAAACAAAAAAACCACGGGAAACTCTTTTCAAAACCTTTACAAAATTATACATCTCTTTTTTCAAAACTCTTTTAAAAAACCATTTCGAAATCCTTTAAAATCATACCTCAAAATACAATAAAACACAACCTAGACAGTTCATCTGTCAGGCTTAAAAAACTGCATCTTAAGAACATCTGAGTTCTAGAACGTTACGCTCAACCTACGACAATAATCCAAGAAAGACACTCAAAACATACCAAACAAAGAAACAAAGGCACCTTCTAGACATAAGGTTCCCAGTGGAACCCACACAACAACCAAAGCAATTGTCTTGATGTCCCATTTGACATCCAAAACTCTAAGTCCTAGTGCCAAAGTGTAAGACATCTACTGACTTGTGTCTCACATGAACCACAACTAGCTTAATATCAAATACCCAAACAGTGCTACTAAATACCTAATTCAGTGCGCTACATCAAAACCAAACTAACATATGATCCTAAGGTTAAATATAAACCCTTCTCTGAGAAAGGAAGGTCCCTTCTATGAAGGAGTTACTTCTATGAATTGATATTACTCTCCTGCCCAAAAGGGATATTGTTGAATTGATATTACGTTCTATGAGTCTACAACATACTTCTCTAAGAAAGGTAGGTCCCTTCTCTTGGATCTTGTTCCAAAGACTCTGTTTATTCCCTCTTCTGCTCCCCATGAGCTTGTCCCTTCTGTGCCTATTGTTCACTCTCCTCCTATCTTTGCACTTCCCTCAGCTCCTCCACCTCCACCATATACGAACCACAGCACTACCCCACACCTACAACTTCATATAGTTCCCAAGCGTGCTTCTCTTGAGCTGAAGGTTCACTTCCACCAACAACTTCTGATATTGGCCTTCCCATTGTTCTTAGGAAAAGTATATAGTCTTGTCTGCACACTTGGGTTGCTCTTGTCGTCAATTTACCATTTCTTTGTCTTTGGCCATTCCACAGTCAAAAACAACCATGGGGGAGGAAATGTTTGCTCTTCATTCATGGGAACTTAAGAACTTGTTCTGTGTATTGCTGCATAAGAGGTAGTTAGTTGTTAATGGGTACCTATGGTTAAATACATAGCCAATGGACAAGTAGACATGTATAAAACATGACTTGTTGCCAAGCACTTTACACAGCCTTATAAGGTGAACTTCTTTGGTACTTTTCCCTGTGGCTCGTATCAACTCTATTCGAGTTCTATTCTATATAGTTGTTACAAAAGAGATTGGTAGATGTTCCAACTTGATGTTAAAATACCTTCTTATATGGTGATCTCAAGAAGACTGTCTACATAACGCAAACTCCATGGTATGTTACTCAAGGGAACTCTCAAGTTTGTAAGTTGAAGAAGGCCATTTATGGCCTTAAGGAGAGCCCAACAGAGAAGCTTAGCCAAGACAAATTCACTTTTGGTTTCCATCGTAGTTATATTGGTCACTCTGTATTAGGGCTTGTCACTCCTGTAGGATAACATTCTAGTTACTAATAAGTAACAAGAAGTGACATACAACATACAAGTATCGAGGAAACAAAGAAAAATCTATGGAAACACTTTGTAACAAAGGATATGTGGAAGCCCTGTTCAGGGCATTGAGATTTCAAGAAGCAATAAAGGATTTGCATTATATCACTGATAGTATGTCATGGTTATAAATAAAGAAACTAGGTTTGCTGTAAAGCCTGTTGATACATTTATACAGGGGCTGAGACTTTTTTCCTAGATGAGTTGTCTTGTTATGAATGCTTTTTTGGCAAACTCATCTATCTCATTATGACGAGACCTTATATTACTTTTGTTATTGGCATTATCAGCCAGTTTATGGCTAAACCTCAAAAATGTAACCTAAATGCAATGACGAGGATACATGAGTATGTAAAGAGGTCTCCAAGCAAAGGTCTCCTATTCAAGAGAAATCATCACCTTTGCATGACTGTCTACTCTAATGCTAGCTATGTCGATGATAGAGGTGAAAGAAAATCTACATCAGGTAATTGTATGGTTTTCAATGGAAATATTGTTACATAGGGTACAACAAACAAGTTGTTGTCTCTAAATCCAATGCGAATATAAATATCAAGGCATGGTTCAAACGGCTTGAACACAAGCGGATTAGGATTCATAAAGAGGATTTTGACAAGACTACTTCAAAACCCCTCAAACCAATCAAGATTTCATCAACCACATAGGAAGATATAAATTTGCAAAGGAATCATGCTCAGAAATAAGCCTTAAAACATTTAAGGAAAAAACTCCACAAAACTCCCAAAATCCGCACAAACTAGCATGATCCTTACACAAATACATCATAAAACTCATTTCCAATCATATTATGATTTTCTACAATTTTTCATGCATTTAACACGATTTTCATGCATTTAATCTACTGTTAACCCAAAAACAGAACGGAAGGAGAAGGATCGCGTACCTCACTCAGGCCACAGCCGATCCTTACCACACTCCGGCAAGCCTCCATAAGCTCCGGCGGAACGCACGGACGGCTCACCACCTCCTCCCACACGCGCGCCTCAATTCCTTTTCTTCTCTTCCTTTTCCTCTCTCGCCGCACACTTCCTCTATACTGCCCACTGCCTCCCTCTCTTATCTCCGCCACCATCCACATGACGCCGGCCACCCATCCCGTCGGACGAGATGGGGAGGCACGAGCCTCCATCGCTCATGGCACGGGTGGAATAAGAGAAAGAAGAAAAGGACGATATCAGTAGTGGAAGGGCGTGGCTCGCGAGAGAAAGAAGGAAAAAGAGGAAGAAAAGAAAAGAGTAAAGAATGACACGCAAATCGAGACAACTGTGCATCCTCAAATCGGACTTTACATGGGTCCCAAATCACAGGCAGATGCACAGAAAGCCAACCACAACTACACAGCTAAGAAACAATAAATTATCCATTAATAAACTATTAAACACAATATTACAAATAATTACATGGTTTATAATGAAAATGGATAATCAGACCCAGATGATACATCCTACCCCCCATAAAAAAATTTCGTCCTCGAAATTCAACTCTGACAAAACAAGTAGGGGTACTGTCTCTGGATGTCCATCTCGCACTCCCAGGTAGCCTCCTTTGTACCATGGTGTTGCCACTGAACTAACACCAATGGAATCACTCTATTCCTGAAGACTTGCTCTTTCCAGTCCAGTATCTGAACTGCATCCTCAATCATAGTCAATTCCTCCCACAGCTCCTTTGGCTGCACCGGTATCACCTAGGGCGCATCGGCCAAACACTTCCTCAACATCGACACATGGAAGGTGTTGTGCACACCCGCCAACCCTGGATGCAGATCTAGTCTGTAAGCCACCACACCAACCCTCTTGGTAATTTGATACGGTCCGATAAATCTAGGGCTCAACTTGCCTCTTCTACCGAACCACATTACACCTTTGGTTGGTGACACCTTCAGGAAAACGAAGTCTCCTACCTCAAATTCCAGAGGTCTCCGCCTCCTATCAGCACAGCTCTTCTGCCGACTCTGGGCTGACAACAACAAGCTTCCAGCTTCCTCCAGATATCAGACACAAAGCAATTGTATTGCTGAGCTATAACAATCGCCTCAATCATCCTCAGACGAACAGACAAATTAGGCAGCACTACTCTGACGGGTCCCTAAAACTGCCTCTGAGCCCTGCACTCCACTAGTCCCTCTAACAATTTCTATTCATGGATCATCAGACTAGCCAAAACATGAGTGCGCCTGCTCAGAGCATCTACAACAACATTAGCCTTCCCTAGGTGGTAGGACAAACTGAAATCATAATCCTTGATATACTCCACCCAGCGCCTCAGTCTCATGTTCAAATCCTTCTGAGTAAAGATGTACTTCATACTTTTATGATCTGTGTACACCTCAAACTGTTCACCATACAGATAATGCCTCCAAATCTTCAAGGCGAGCACAACAGCAGCCATTTCTAAATCATGGGTGGGATAATTCTTCTCATGATCTTTCAACTGGCGCGAGGCATACGCCACCACCCTACCAGACTGCATCAACACACACTCCAAACCAGTCCCACAAGCATCACTGTAGACTGTAAAACCGCCACTCCCAAATGGCAAAGTCAACACTGGGGCCGAAACAAGACGAGCCTTCAACTCATTGAAGCTCTCCTTGCACCGCTAATCCCAGGCAAAGTGCACCTCCTTCCTGGTCAATCTGGTCAATAGTGCAACAATCTTGGAGAAATCCTGAATGAATCTCCTATAATACCCTGCCAGGCCGAGAAAACTTCTAATCTCAGTCACTGTCTTCGGTCTGGCCCAA
>JAMKQA010043450.1:0-25244 GCA_024699735.1 Posidonia australis | reverse complement strand
CAAAGAAATAGTAAGAAAAAGATAGCTCATACAGGCAACATAGTGCAGATTTTTATACTAGAAACAAAGTAAACATGCTTGCAAACAAAAGTGTAGATTTGCATGGAGAGCATCTTGCAAGGAGGACAAGTAAATTCATCATAGAAGCCTCATGAAAACACAGAAAAATCAGACCATATGTGGAATTTCTAGCATGCTTTATTCCAATGCACAAGAATAAGAACTTAAAGGAAAAGTGGGAAGGGCCTACCTTGTCCAAGATGTTCCTTCAAAAAAAGACCCATGATAATAAGCTCCTTGATGCTTTGGAAGGGCTGAGAATATCTCTGGATGCAAGGAAAAGCTTGAGAGCTCAAGTGGGTGGTTACAGAATTCTGGAGAAGGCTGGCTGTAGCTGTGTATGTCCAACCCCAAATGGCTGCCTATAGGGGTCTATATATAGGGATTTTTCAAGGGTAACTCCTTGGAAAGCAAGGAGCCTCGTAGACGAAAAGCCTGGAAGATTCCATGGCATATTCGTTGGTAGAGGTAGCAGCCATGGGAGGTGGAAAGCCAGCAGCCAGCAGCCTGAGAAATGGCTGGGCGCCAGGTAGGTGTACCAGCTAGGTGTGCCACTGTAGTGCTCCTGCTCGATGCTCCAAACAAGTGCTCCACATTGGTGCTCCAGCTAGGTGCTCTCTCCTACTTGTCTAGACTTCTTATTGGGCTGTGGGCTTGCTATAGGTTTTGGTTTAGCTAATAGGATTCAAGGGTTAGCCACATCCAAAGCAACATCTGGAAAGCTCATCTATGAGTCACCTAAAAATCGGGGTGTCTACAGGTACGCTATTCCCCTCTTCTTTTAATTCCTAGAAAGCATGCCTAGGTGTATTTTGATGTGGTGAAGATCATGGAAGCATGAAAACAAGATTAACATGTTGGATGAATGATTTATGAATTTTTAGGGATTTATATGTTGGATTTTGTGAAATATGCATGATCTCTGAAAATGGCTAGAAATCATGTTAATCTTATGTTTTGATGGTGTTAAATGATGTCTATACAAGTTCTGGAATGATCTCTGTGTTTTTTGTGAATTATTGTGGATTTTTGGGTGATTTTACGAGTTTGCAGTTGATGGGTTCTGTCTGGTTTTCTGCATTGATCTTATAAGAGTCAAGTGGAAATTTCTAACAGAATTTCCTAGTAGAAACAATTGGCGGAACCTACTTGCGAAAATGGCTAGCAGATCTAGGTGGCGGTTTCGACTGACAGAAATGACCGACAAAACCTGTGTCTTTCAGTAACCTAGAAATGATTTCAGTAAAGGTGTTTTGAATTAAAATGTGGAATATACATATAAATACATGAATAATGCATGGAAATAAATGATGAAATGACTTATGTAGAAATAAAGCTTTGATGATGATTTCCATAAAATGATAAACATTATATGTGTGGAAAGTGGATGTGGATTGAGGATTTCCTAAAATGAGTAGGAAATGCCTAGAAATGAAAATGAACCAATAAATGGACAAATAACATGATCATGATTAGTGAGAACCATGAATGTGAAAATAAGTGATTGAGAATATTTTTTTAATGGTGATTTTAAAAAGGGATTTAAGAGGGTTTTTAAAGGAAGCTGCATATGTTTTAAATGATTTGCTAAGATTTGTAGGAACCACACAAGAACCGATTGGTTGTACCGACAAGAGGTAGTGAGACCTCTGAGTAGTCGGAGACGGGCCTAGGTTGTGGTTACCAAGTTTGGTTCGAGGAGTGGGCCTCGTGACTATGTGTGCTGTAGTACTATAGGGCTTGGGAGATGATAACCCGAGGATCCCTCAATGCAGGTGTTGGTTGGTTCTGGGGTTAGAGTCCCCAAGTACTCGGACACCCAGGGGCATCATAGAGTAGACGCACTCCGTGCTTGTACTAGTGAGGGTACGCTACTTTGAGGCTATGATCGGGGCAGTTGGACTCCTGCGTAGGGTGGTTCATCATGGCATTGCAGTGTGGACGGGGATGGAGCCTCGCCAACTGCTTGAGGCTAGGTCGGTCACCTGTGGTCAGGGTGATACAACAGGTTTTTGAGACAGATTAAGATTTACGTGTTTGCTAGCCTCCAACCTTGTTTTGTGAATGAGATGATTTGTGCTTTGGGCTAGTTGCTAAATGAGAAAATGGCTTCCTGAAATGCATTGTGTGATTTGGAAATGTACATGAGATTTTAAAAGAAAATGACAAAAGAGTTTTGAAAAGTCATGATTTATAAATGTTTTTCTCCAGTTGCGTATGTTGGGTTTTCGATAGTCGTGTTTTTCTTGTAATTTTGATATTGGTTCAGGTTTGCCGATTTAGTGTGTGAGTTTTGGGGCGCGTATTGTGTGACATTGACGTCAGTCATGTGTGGTTTTAAATTGTTTGTTTCAGGTGCATAGCTGTAGGTGCAACCTTTCTCTTGTGCGATTTTTTTCAGAGTCACTCACCTGTACACAGGTCTGGGTTATGTTTTGAAATTATTTAATTGTTTATTTTGCTAAATTATATTTAAATAAATTATTTGGATAGTTCTTGTACTATTGTGTAGCGCTGGAACATTACAAAGTTGTATCAGAGTCTAGGTTCACTAAGTGCACTAGCTTAGTTGTGTCTGGATAGTGACTCCCTAAAAGACTGCACAATGAAGAATATTTGCACCTGATATATTGCTATTGTATTTGTTTGTTTGCTTGTGGAGCCTCGCCAACTGCTTGAGACCAGGTCGGTCACCTATGGCCATGGTGATACAGCAGGTTTTTGAGACAGATTGAGATTTGTGTGTTTGCTAGCCTCTAGCCTTGTTTTGTGAATGAGATGATTTGTGCTTTGGGCTGATTGCTAAATGAGAAAATGGCTTCCTGAAATGCATTGAGTGATTTGGAAATGTGCATGAGATTTTAAAAGAAAATGACAAAAGAGTTTTGAAAAGTTATGATTTATAAATGTTTTTCTCTAGTTGCGTATGTTGGCTTTTCGAGAGTTGTGTTTTCCTTGTCATTTTGATAGTGGTTCATGTTTGCCGATTTAATGTGTGAGTCTTGGGACGTGTATTGGGTGACATTGACGTCAATCACGCGTGATTTTAAATTGTTTGTTTCAGTGCATAGCTAGGATGTAACCTTTCTCTGGTGCAACCTTTATCTGGGTTATGTTTTGAAATTATTTAATTGTTTATTTTGCTAAACTATATTTAAATAAATTATTAGGGTAGTTCCTGTACTATTGTGTAGCGCTGGACCGTTACATTATTTCCCTTTCATTCTAGTCAAACCTATCTTTTTTGGACTCAAATTAAATTTCTATCCTTTTTGGACAAGTCCACGGGCCTTATTTGGAGGTCTTTATTACCTTATTAATTGACTTCTTTGACCACATTTAACTGAGTACCCAAATTTGACAAGTTTTTAGTCTGAATGTGTAAGACGCTAAGATCTCTACGTCTTACATTAAATGTAGGGATGGTTGCATCTTATACCTGTCAACTCAACCTCGCCACATCAGTCACTTTCTTTATTTGGACAATTTTGAAATAACATAGTTTCCTTTTTTAGAAGATTCCTTTTATTGTGTGTGACATAAATTAGCTTTTGACTGTGTTTTATTGTCCATTAATTGATAGAATATTCCATAACTACTGCAGTCGGGGTGCTTAGGTGTGTTGAACACAACCATACTTGTGTTCAAAATAGAACGTTAGGATTTCTATGTTCAACATTCCAAAAATGGAATCTTTTTCTTATAACTGTATAATCTTGCTAACTTTGGATCATTTTACCTATTTTGATCCTCTCGTATCTCTATAAATATGGGGACACCCCAGCCTTTGAGGGAGTGTATTGCTCCAAACTCGAGTACGCTACCTAAATCATAGTATCACAAGCAATTACAATAATTACAGTATAAATCTAATAACTGTAATTAACTAAGGCTCACTTTCAGGAACAATGTGCAGTTAGTAGCTCCTACTCAAGCATCGAAACTAGACTACACCACCTGCACCTGAAAACCAAACAAAACATGTGTGAGTGACATCCAAGTCACCTAGTACGTGTCTCACACAAAACCCACGGTAAAACAACGAGAAAACACAACTTAGATTATTACAAATCATGGTTTTCAAAAATCCATTTCAAAACATCATTTTTTTTACAACATTTGAAATCTCTATACAAAACCATGTCCTTTTTCAAAAGCTTATATTTTCTTTTTCAATTTATGTGGATTTCCCTAGTGGTAGCATTTAGTCTCATATCTAGGTTTTGAGTGTTGGATGTTTGATCCAGTTCAATTTCTGAGTGTTGGATGTTTGATCCAACTCAATTTTCGAGTGTTGGATGTTTGATCCAACTCAACCCCTTTATCCACCCTAGGGGCAACTCAATCTCATGCCTAGGTATTAGATATTCTTCCCCCTTCCAACTTGGTGATAGCATCTAGTCTTATATCCAAGTGTTGGCTCTCCCATTTCTCGAGTGTTGGATGTTTATCCAGCTCAATTCTCTCTATGTCTAATCTAGCTCATTTCCTGACTATTGGATGTTTTATCCAGCTCAATCCCTGTACTTCTTATTTAGCCTAGTGGTAACAAGGGTTGGATCTTCATCTCCCTCCCAGCTTGGTGGTAGCTTAGACTCACATCTAAGTGTTGGATTTTCCTCTTCCTTTTAATTAGAAAACCCCTAGGTCATGTCACACAGAAATATCGTCATGTCTTGAAGCTAGTTTTGTGCCAAAATTGCCTTTAAGGAGGGGCAATTTGTAGATATTCCATTTTAGCACTCCCCTATTGTTATTAAGTCTCATTACAGCAAACCATGCTCCATTCAGCTTTAGAGGCCTTTTGCTTAACCTAAATACTCTCTAAAGGTCCATTTGCTAATCTACGCCGTTGAATGCAGAGAACCTAGTGTTCAACATTAAACACTAAATTTCTTGCATTCAACGTTAAACACATGGGATCCCATGTTCTATGTCTCCAGGTCAATTCCCTTCCAATCAAACCTTTCTTTTTTGGACTCGAATTAAATTTTTGTCCCTCTAAACAAGTCCCTGTGGAGGTCTTTATTACCTCATTAGTTGACTTATTTGACTACATTTAACTGGGCACCCAAATTTGACAAGTTCTTTATCTGAATGTGTAAGACACTAAGATCTCCACGTCTTACATTAAACGTAGGGATGGTTGCGTCTTATACGTACCAAATTAGTCTCACCACATAAGTTACTTTCTTCTATGGGAAATTTTGAAATTAAAAAGTTTCCTTTTTTAAAAGATTCCTTTGATTGCATGTGACATCAATTAGCCTTTGATTGTACTTTATTGCCCATTAATTGATAGAATATTCCCTAATTTATGCAATTAGGGTGTCTGGGTGTGTTGAACATAGCTATGCCTGCGTTCTACATGGAACTCTAGGATTCCTACATTCGATATTCCAAAAATGGAAACTTTTTGTTGCAGTTGTATAATATTGCTACTTTTAAATCCTTTTATGTATTTTGATCCTCCCGTGCCTCTATAAATATCGAGACACCCCATCCTTTGAGGGGGACACAAAGTAATTTGGGTGGGAAGTTTGAGAGAGAAAGAGAGGAAGGAAAGAGTTTGAGTCATCCACCATCTCCAACCACATTGGCATCTCACATTTCGTGCATATAGTCCATGAACTAAAGGGGGTTTTCTTTTTAGTACTTTGCATATTTCATTTTTATGCATACTTTGCATATTGTAGCTAGGCATTTACATTAGTTACAACCGAAGGGATAAAACCCCTTGGGTAAGTATCTCCCCTTTTGTTCTATATTTTTAATCTATTTTTTTTTTGAGCTATTTACTTAGTACACCATATTAACCTGCGTCATTTCAACTTTATTGTTCAAGGAAAAGAAGAGGAAGAAGAAGTTCACCGGCACAATCACCCTTAGGTAGTACTAGCACTATCCTAAGGTAGTAGAACTCACAACATTCACATCTCCCTAAGCATCTCGAGGATCAGCAAAAGCGAATCGAGAGTGGCGATCACATCAACTTCAACATTTGTGGAGTGATGAAGTTGAATACAAACCAAAGGAACACAAGCAAATGCCTCCGCAAAACTACCGTATCCATAGCAAGTATACTTGGCAAGTATGGAATGTGGTTAGATAAGACAGTTTGACACTAATCATATAGGAGTAAGCCTCTCATTCTCATTATTTTATGCTCTTCGCATGTATTGTAAACCTAGAGAATTGAAATTAAGTTTTTCACTCCTAATATACCAACATATATTTGAAATGAGTACTTTTTAACCATCATTACATATATTAAACACAATGTTTTTCACAAAGTTAAATGAGAAGTTCTTTATTGGTCCACAACATAATGTCACCATTCGAACCAATCTTAGACAAATCCCTCTCTTTCAACCATTTCGTCATGAAAACTGTGACCACCTTCCTCATGCCATTTCTCCAAATACATGTCTGTATCGCTCAAACACGGTACATTCTTCTCAAATTCTATTTCATTATGAAAGCTGTGATCACCCTTAAATTCCAATTCAATGTTTTACCCTCCTTCACTGTCATCCTATTCCAAAAAGTCACAGTTGTTGTCCTCTTGCCATAAAAAATTACTTTGAAACAATAAACATTTCGTCCAAGTAAAATTAATGTCTTGAACAAGAAGCATACACATTCATGCTTGCACAATTGTAGAACCAATGGTTTTAATTGTTCTCCATATGCAAAACCAAATGTATTGTCATCTGTCCACACTTACAACATGGAGGTGTCACATGAATTGGGTGGGCAGTCACTTAGATGAGCATTATGAACTTGAAAATCCAAATAGAAAGAAAAATTTGATGATTTCTTCTTTCCTTCTACAAACAAGTTTGATCACTACTTCAGAAATGGGAAAAAAATAGAACAGAGGAATTGATAGCCAACAACGAGGGTAGAGGAGTCCATGACAAATAAATTTGATGGCAACGACAAGGGCCTTGGTTTTGTGCCTAAAAAAACAAACAAAAAAAACTCAACATACTATTGGACAAAACCAAGGCTTGATAGGGCATGAGAAGATCTCCTTGCGTGAAGTAGGGGACTTGATGGTAGACGGTGTGAGTGGAGGACTTGATGGCGAACAACGCAAGCAAAAGACTTTATGGATGGCACAGAGAAGATTTCATGGAGGAGTCAATGGTGAACGATGAGGGTGGAGGAGTCATTAGCAGACAATGTAAACAAAGGACATGATGGTGGATAGTGTAAACAAAGGACATGATGGCGAATAGTGTGAGCAGAGGAGTTGATGGTAGATGACGCAAGCGGAGGAGTTGATGGCAGACGGTGTGAGCAGAGGAGCTGATAGCAAACGACGTAGGCAGAGGAGTCGATGGTAGACAATGTAGGCAAAGAAAAGCTCCTATAATGAGGGATGGTGTGGAGAAAAAGTTAGAAGAAAGGGAGAGCAGCTTGTGAGATGAAGAAAGAAAGAGGAGGAGGGTGAGAGTTGTGTTTGGGCTTGACAAGGGACAAAAATGTTATTGAACTATTACTAGAATCCAAATTCTACATTTATTTGTCAAACAAGATTTGACAAGTTAGACTCTAACTTCTACAAAAACTCTCACAAACCAACTTTTAGAAATAACTTAGAATCTAACTTTTGGATTTAGGAGGTTTTCAAATTGACCCTTAGCTCCCTCACCAAACATCCACTTACTCCATATAGCCCCTTCTCTTATCTTTTCAAATAGCCAATTGTGAGCTTTTTTGTCAGCTACCGTCAACTACAACATCCATGACTCATACTCAGTCAAAGTCCATGATCTTACAACATTCTAACACAACCCTTGTAATAGTTCACCTTTGAAATCATTTTTAAAATTTTTGTACAAGTGTCTCATGCAGTATTTGTGTTCAAAATTAGGATAGTGTACAACAATTGCCTCTTCAAGACTCTTGTTCCTGTCTGACATAAAAACAAGACCTGGTATGTTCTCCCCATTTCTTTCTTCAAGTTGTCAAGAAACCAAGCTCAATTGTTACTATTCTCACTCTCCACTACCACATAGGCCCCTAGTAGAAGACCATTATTCCCATCTAATGCTATGGTAGCTAGAAGAGTACCTTTCTATTTCCCCTTGAGATGACATCCATTTAGACCTAACAATGGTCTACAAACAAGCAAAAAACCATCTATGCAAGCCTTAAAGGACACAAACATCCTCTGAAATACATGGTCATGTCCAATTTGATATGCAACTACACTTCTTGGGTTGGTTCTTTGCAATTTATCACACATGTTTGGAACCAATGCATACAACTCATCCTAGTTCCAATGTATCTTCTCTAGTGTCATTTGTTCCCCTCTTTAAACTCTATGATAAGGCAAGTCCAAGCTAAACTTCTCATTCAATCTTTCCTTCAGATCCTTAACCTTGAGATTATATTGTCAGATCTGAACCAATTAATGACATTATTAGCAACCTATATCTTTGTAGCCTTGTTATTCCCTAGTCTATTAATAGAAGAGCATGTGTGCACACCTGTAACCTTCTTAACCTAAATGGTTTGCCCATCAAACAACCTAGATGCATGTAGTCTCCACTAACATTCTATGTCATCATAAACAACACTAACCCTGGTTGGGTCACCCTTCAAGTACCTCAACGTAAACTCACCCAATATAGAAGATGTACTCAATTCCATTCTAAATGTCCTAACATCAGCATCTTAAGTGCCAAGTTCCATGTTTGGTTTTGACATGTCTACATCAAGCATGGTAGACTCATACTGTTGAACTTCTCCATCTTTAGGGTCAAAGTGTGGCCATGTCGGAGCCGACCTTAACGCGTGGGGGGACACATGAAGAACCGAAAAGGTCATGGCGAAGATGGTGAATCCGAGGAAGGACGCTCAACTCAAAAACACCGAACGAAACACGAAAAAGGAAAACGATAAGGACAAAATGGAGTTGCAACCTAATCTTTTAAAACCTGGAAAGATGAGGAAAACCAGATGCAATAAAACGCAAGAAAAATAATGCAAAATGAATGCAAATGTATGCGTGAATGTGTGTGCATGCTTCGTGCTTAATGGATGCAACACATTAGTCATTGCGAGCCAGAGAAAGGGTAAGGACTCCTGTTATGCATGGGGAAGGTGTTAGACACCCCCATGCGCCCGAGAAATCGGTCTTTCTAGGCTTTTCACTTGCTCGTGTATTGCCAAATGCAAATGATCATGCATGCTTGCTAAGTCTAAAATGGATGTATGTCATATGCTATGCTGATGTAAGTGATGTGAGTGGGGCGGAAATTTGATGTAATTGGGCTTAGTTACGCTATATGAATCCTGGACCGTCGATCAAATGGATTCGACATAGTAATCGTCATCACCCCAAATGCAAGTGTGTCATGACACATGATGTAAATGTCATGGTGCATGAAGAGAATGCAAGGATAACTGATATGTAAATATAATGATGTATGAGATAAAATATAAAATGCTAGAGAGAGCAATGTGGTGTATCATGCATGATGATATATGTCATAAGCATGATTAATGTAGATAAAAAGTGCATGAAATGCAAGTGCACGTGCCAGGATGCATGGATATGGGGTGTAGAAATGGATGGAGCAAGTGGGCAAGGGCTTAGGCTAGCTGCCTATTCTGTCCCTCGTAGACCCATGCATGTCCACCGCGCCAATCCACCGTGCTATTGGGACGCGACTACCAGAGACAGAACAGTGCAGTGAACTAGCGACCTTTGCCCCGCTCTAGGGTGAAATATGGCAAAGCAAGTGACTAATTGAATGCATGGGGGTGAAGAAGGGACTACCAGGTACATGCTAATGCAATCAGACATGAAAATGGCCCCCTGGATCGCTCTCTCCATCTCCACGAAGTTCACCAGACGCGAAGGAACTCACTGGCTTTGAGCACGACCGAGAACTCCTGTGACGCGACAGTGACCGGATGTAAAGATTGGATGGGCAAGACGGAAGCTCTAGGAGACGATGCCAACAAATGGAGTGCAAAATGGTGCCCCGAACTGTCCCCCCCACCTGGCTCACCGGAGTTGGCCACATGCGCATCGGCCACGATCGGGTGGTGAGCGACAGGCATGGTGCTCTATCGGAGCCACTCTAGGAGCACAGGGGAAGGAAGAAGAAGCACAATGCAAGACGGATGAGGCCATGTCGACCGTGCTCAACGGCCGAAGGCCTTACACGATCGATGGGTATTCGTCAGAAAACACTGTAACAAGGACGGAAGGAAGATGATGAAGATGAATGCAAACCAACAAATCGCGGGCACAGGAAGCAAGAAGAGACATCCATGAAGCTAGGGGAAAAGTTGTGTACCTACGTCGATGTGCGATGGTGGCTCGCAACGCAGGTCACCGGCGAGGGGACTCTATGTGGATGGTGCGGGCACCGGAAGCTAAAGCGATGTTGCTGGTGGTTTGAGTTGTGTTGGATGATGCTTAGTGGACGTCGAGGGAATGTTTGCTATGCCTGGTTGGAGCGTGAACAAACGGAGGCTTCATGATTGTTTTTGGGTTCGTCAGACGGTGACAGGGGTGCGGGCTGTGTTTGAGCAGTGGAGGAGGTTTATTGGTGGTGGAAAAGGGTGCGGGGGGTATGGTGAAGGTGCTTGAGGTGTTGGTTGGGCAATGGAGTGGTTGATTGGGTTATATGGGAGCTCTGGAGAGTAGAGGTGGCTGGGATGGACGGATGGCGGTGCTGGTTGCTCAGGGATGGCTGGTGCTCGGAGTTGGGAGTTTTAGAGGGGTCAGCAATCCAAGAGAGAGAGGTCGTTGCTGTGTTGGGGAGGTCATTTGCAGGAGGCCGCTGCTACTGGAAAACAGAGGAGGCGTGCAGCAAATGGTGGTAGGGTGTGGGTCGTCGGCGTGTTGCAGGCGGCTAGTTGCAAGGCGAGGGTGGCGAGAGTAGGGCATGGCTTGGGCATGGTGGTGGCAGAGGTGTCAAGCACTCTAGGGCAGCAACCTGAGCGACATGATGCCATGGCTCGTACAGAGTACGATGACAGTGACGGGTCGAGCAGCTTGCGTCCGAGAGCCCTGCTCCCCACACGCATCCACGACACACAATCGGGCCACACCCTCCACTAGCACAGAGCACATGGGCTAGATTCTGGTGTTAGGCTTGGTGTTTGGGGTTTGTGAATCAATGTTTAAGGTGTTTGAGTTGGTTTAAGTGTCTTGGGCTAGTTTTGGGGTAAAATGGGGGTGAAGTGCCTCGTTGCCGTCGAAGTGTGTTCTCTCAGAGGAATCTGTCGCAAGTGGCTGCCAAAATGGGATGTCTACATATGTCCCTTCCTGAGCGAAGTTAAGGGACGTAAGGAACCGAAACTAATGCTTAGGGTTGACAAAAGGCACACCATTTTGCAGCCTATAGGAGGGTGGTATTTGCTATTGGCACTGAGTCACTTACTTGGTGGATACGCCAAATGGAATGACCCATTGCTGGAATGCAGATGCAGATGCTAAGCTATGGTGGGAGCGTATGTGTGATATGGATGATGCATGCTAATACTAGTGTGTGTTGAGCTTCGCTAGGGATATGCGCAGCGCCACACAATGCGAATGCGAGTGCGTACTAAATATGCAATGCTGGTGGTGAGGCTGAAAAAATGATGCATGCAATGTTAGGCATGCGATGCAAAGCATACCAAATTGAGCAGGCAGTGTCGAGGACAAGTCATTGGTGCTCAATGATGTGGGAGGTATGCTAGACATTGGGATGCCAATGGAGTGATGATGCATGATGAGGTGTGTAGAGGATGATGGTCTTAGGTGTGTAGATGATGCACATGGTTGCAAAACATTGCTGGAATGCAAATATGTGTGCTGAGCTCTGCTGGGGATATATGTAGCTCTACACAATGCCAATGCAAATGCTGAATTTGCAGTGCGGATGCCATGCAGATGTAGTGCATGCAAGACGATGACAAGATAGATCCTAGTCGCCATTCGTGTTCGAACAGGTGGCTAGGAGCCGACAAAAAAGGGGAGAGCTAAGGAGTTATTGGACTTGTCGGGCCGACAAAGAAAGGGGAGAGTTGATAAGTTATTGGACTTGTCGGGCCAACAAAGAAAGGGGAGAGCTGACAAGTTATCAGAGTTGTTAGGCCGAAAAAGAAAGGGAAGAGATGACGAGTTATCGCACTCGTCGGGCTGACAAAGGAATGATGACAAGGCAACTCGATTACTAAGGTGAGTATGAGGGTTGCTGAGTATAATGCATGCAATGTGAGGCATGCGATGAGCAACATACCCAATCGAGCAAGCAATGTCGAGGATGAATCACTAGCACCCAATGCTACGGGAGGCATGCTAGACACGTTGTGTGGGATGCGATGCTAGATGAGATGATGCATGCATGCAAGGAGGTATGCGGTTAATGTCATAAAAGGTTGCACACATGGTGCGAAGCATGTCACATCAAGCAGGTGAAGCCAAGGACAAGTCACTAGCATGCAATGCTGTGGAGGACATGCCAAGCACCTTGTATGGGGCGGTGTTGGATGCGAAAAGGGGCATGATGTTATGATGCTAGATGGAGATGTTCCAGCAGTGTTGATGTGATGCTTATGTAATGCGGTGCGATGCGATGCTATAGGATGCGATATCTACATGACAATATGGAATGATATGCTAAGGGATGTGGTCAAATGCAATGAAGTGTCTATTGGCTTTATTAGCCATATCTTGATTTTGATGATAACAAAAGACTAATGTGCTTTATGAGAATATTTCATAGCTCATATATGCAATGAAGACCATTGAAGAACTCAGAAGATTCGAGCACAAAAAGGAAGACATTTAAAGAAGACAGAGACCTACGTGCCACCAAGAAGAATTCAAGATGAAGGAAAAGGAGAAGAAAAATTAAATAATATTTGTAATTATTTTGATGTAAGTTTCTATTTATTCGTGTACCTAGGAACTTGTAATAATCTCCCAAATATCCACATAGAGCCATAGGAATATTGCCTTAGTGCCAAAACCAACCATTCATTGAAAAACATTCATTATAGGACTAAAGGCATGTTCAGCATACCGAAATATATGCAGATTAGAAAAATCAGAAAAGAAACCCAGAACGACATACCAAAATTCACTAGCATACCGAATTATTTTCGGTATACCGAAATGCGTGACCGTTGCACATTTCGGTCAACCGTTTTGATTTCAGCATACCGAATCAGTAGCTGTTGCTGAACGTTAGAGAGACGTTAGACACATTCTTATACCCATGTTTTCCTATAAATAGGCCCCCATTCTTCACCTATGAATCACCAATACTTTCTACTCACATAGAGCTTCAAGCTACTCAAGTTTCCAAGCATTCCACTCCTATCTCATTAGAAAAACTCCCAAGGCAAGAGTGCTCCATTTTCATCCATACACTTAGCCAAATTGAGTTTGGGAGATTGTAGAAAAAGAGTTGTAAAATCCATGTGTAAAGGTTCTTCTCCGGATTGAGAGAAGGAAGTTGCGTTTTCTTGCGGAGCTTGGTGAGTCTTCGTCAATGGTGTACGGCACGATCTTGGCCCGGAAGAAGATCAGGTTAGTGAAATTCTCGAGGGGTTCTCGAGGAGTGGACTAAGCCGAGGAGGCTGAACCACTATAAATTGACTTGTGCATATCATTGTCTCTCATCCCCTTTCTTTGTATGCTTTGTTTTGACATCAAATTTCCTAGCTATATTCAAAATACTAGTTATTTGCTTAAAATCTTGCAAATTGACAAACAAACCTTGAAATTGGATAATTACTCATTAAATCACTATTCACCCCCCTCTAGTGAAGCCTAAAGATCCTAACAGTGTCATGCTCATATGAGGACATGCGATGATGTATGATGGATGTGACAAAATGCAATGACGTGATATGCAATGAGATGGAAAGAAATGCTCAACCTATGCTAGGGATATGATAAATTGACGGACTCATCACCAGATAGTTAGGGTTATCAGCTCGACGATAAGTTAACGGACTCATCACCTGATAGTTAGGGCTATCAGCCCAATGATAAGTTGACGGACTCATCACTAGATAGTTAGGACTATCAGTTTGACGATAAAAAATGAGATGATACCAAAGGGCAGCCGAGATGCCCTTAGTATCGAGGGAGAGATGGTGGTAAGTAGCAGGAACGACACACCTAAGGGTGCGATAGAGGTCCGAAGACGATTCCCATGGCAGTTAGGGTTGCCAACCTAAGGAAGGACGAGACGATACCAAAAGATAGCTGAGATGCTCCTAGTATCGAAGAAGGATAACGCAAGAAGGAAACTAGGAGGCAACTCGAGAGATACCAGGGCAAAAACAGATGCCTTTGGTATTGAATCAAGCAAACACAATGCCCCTGAGGGTGTGCAATGGTCTCAGAGCAGGCATGTGACACTTTGTCATGGAAAGGCAAGGTGCAGACATGTAGATCGTCATAGACCACCTGCACAGTGGGCAGAAAGGATAGGATGGGAGGAAAAAGGGATGAAAAGGAAAGAAGAGGAAGTGGGGGCTAGGCTACAACTAGAAGGCACTCTAGACCTTTGGACGGGTGAGACAGATGTCAGTTGAGCCAAAGGGGCGATACTAGCTTGCTGGAGGGTGTGATTGCTGCTGTGTTGCTGATTCTACTATTTTGGACTACGCGTGCATTAGTAAGCGCCCTTGTTGTTGGTATGCTTTGACCGGAAGGCAGCTGAAATGCCCCTGGTCATAGTCACTCAATGAAGACTTGTGAGGCGATGCAATATGGAAGCAAAAGGCTCAAGCAAGCAAGATGAATGGTTACTAGGATTATTAGGGCGGATTTTATTATTGTGAGCAAGCAGGTTACTATTGTGAGCAAGTAGGTTACTGATGAAGAGTGACTTTATTATTGCTAAGTAGGAAGAGTACGCTTTATTGATTTGATTTTTGACTATTTTTTTTGTTTTTGTACTTTTTTGCTTTGTTTGCCCTCAGTTAGGTTGGAAAGTTGTACGCCTGCTAGAGGAGGAGGACACCTTTGACTCAGTCAACTCTACGAAGGTTCATAAGCTATTGGTGGCTCTCGTGGGATGAGTAGTGGTGCTCTATGTTAGTTGTGTTGGGCGATGTGGTAGTGGACTGGGCTCCATGCCAAACTCTCTAGGATCCTACACCTGCTTTTTTGAGTTATCTGATATTTCTTTTGCTCCCTCGTAGATGTACGACTTTGCTCTATCCCTAACTTCGAGGTAATTGGCACCTGATCTGGGATGGAGGTTTTTGCTACAATAGGGGGGCTAGACCCCAGATGGGGTGATTGTCCAGGCACATACTCTGACTCCTCTCCAAGGTATGGTAGGGATAGAGTTATGCTACACGTCTCTTACTCTTGGCTGACTTTTGTCTTCGCCTTCTGTCTTTTATTTCTTTTATGCTCATGCAAATATGTATTTCTTTTCTGGCTCACTCGCTTAGTCATCCTAGCATTTTATCTCCCTCTTGGAGGTATAGGATCCTTGCAGAGATTGGACATTTTGTCCGACTTTGATGGACGATGGCTCCCTCACTTACTTGGTCATATAGGTAGTGTCCACTGAGGGAGGGTGGTCTGATCCAACACAGGTGGCTTTCCGATTCTCGTCATTGAGCAAGAGATTACAATGCAAAATGTTTTGTTGTTTTTTGATTTTATAATTTTTTTGGGTTTTGATTTTGTGATGATTATTTTTTTTTGCTTCTTTTCTGATTTTTTATTTTTTGGTTTTTTGTATTTTGGCTCTTATATTTTTTTGATTTTTATATTTTTGATGCATGATGATGATGATGCAAAAAAGAAAACAATAGAGAAAATAAGGGAAAAGGATACGACTACAGTCCCAGTTGCTGATTGTTTTATTGATGCTTCTTTATTCATGCTATCCGGGTCACTCGCTAATCTAGCAGTACCGTCGGAATCACGACAGCTGAAGTTGTGGATGAAACCGTTGGAACTGTTGTTGCTGCTGAAACTGCTGGCTAACGTCTTCTATTAAGGTCCAGAATGCTAGCAGTCTCACTATTGCTTTGGGCCCCTCCACGGAAGGGTCGGGAACAGATGAAGAAGACAGATTGATGAAATCAATAGGATTCATTGGGGAAAAGGCAGAAATAGGAGGGACTAGAGAGAGGGAGAAGACCCCAAAGCCTGCGGTATCCTCAGAGTCTAGGAATTCAGTCGAGGATGTGTTGGGCTGGTCCGGGTGCATCGGTGCAAGTGTGAGTATGTGGATAGGTGCATGTTTGTGGTTCGCCTCTTGCGAGGCAAAGCTGATGACCTTTCGGTCAATCAGGTTCTGAACAGCATCCCACAAAATGATGTAGCCATTCGTCGAATGCCCAACACGACGGTGGAAGCTACAGTACGCACTCGTATCATACCATCGAGGGATCAGATTCAGTAGCGGACGAGGATTCAGGAGCCTTAGAAACGACTCAAGGCCAGGCTACCTTCACCTAGGTCGTTGTCCATGTCGAGCTGGTGCAACGTGATGCACTGGCTCGACGGTGGAGTGTGTGTATGCAATGCATGAAGGATTAAATGCGAGTTCTAATTGATCTGATTTAGGCTGACTCTCCGTGTCAGCAAACTCTGTAGACGATTCGTACATGACAGCTGCCCTTTCAGTGTAGACGACGTTGGTGACGTTGTCGGTGTTATTGGTGAAGTGATAGCCTATTTGATGAACACCGAGAGTACGGGGAACCTCCCACTTTGCAAAGAGCTTTCCACAAGGGTGTCGACCCAAATTAGGGATGCAAAGGATGCAATATGTTGAATGCTGAGCAAAGCCCCTGTCACTGGTTGTGCTCCTTTGATGATGATCTCAATAGACTCCTCATCAAAGGGTCTATCTTTGATCTGGGAGGCTAATGTGCGCCAGCGACCAACGTACTCCCCAAACGATTCGTGGGGTCTCTACCTAATTACGACCAGATCCTCGTGTCTAGGAATCGAGTTGAGGTTGAAGGAATACTATTCTAGGAACGCTCAGCTAAGGTTGTCCCAAGTCTGGAAAGGGGTCATGCCCAACGAAGTGAACCACTTGAGGGCAGGCCCAATCAGACTCTTTTGGAATAGGCGGATTAAGAGCCTTTCGTCGCTATGAAGTTATGCGAGGTCTCCGCAAAACGCCTTCAAATGTGATATAGGACAGCCTTTACCATTAACTTCTCAAATTCCAAGATGTGGAAATTTGAAGGGAGTGTCACCTCTGGAAAGTGCTAGAGGTCTCGGAATTGGTAGGATTGGTGGTCCTTGCCTTGCACTAAATGAAATGCTCTTTCTTGATCGCCTATCCTGGTAAGGAGGGCATCTGAAGTTGCTGCTGACGAGACAGGTGCAGCTGAGGCAAGTGCCACGTATGCTATATGGGACGCACATGTGCGCTCCTCCGGATCCACCCACATACCTCCTGATGTCGAGACACAAGGGCTAGCATACCCCATGCAGGGGTGTATTGTGTGGTGGTACTGTGATGCATGCAATGGCCTAAGTCTGATGCAAATATGGATGGGAAGCATGTTGTGTTGAGTGTGGTGCAGAGTGTGGGAGCAACAGTTATTGTACCGGTACAGAATCAGGCAACGGGCTCAGGGAACGCTGTGCTCCTGCCAAGCCGAGAGGTTGACCACCAGGTGATGGAGATGAATGCTATGCAAAGTGCGATGTGAATGCAGGAAGCAGGGAAGGCACTGCCATTGCTGGAGCTGTGAGTGGCTAGAGCGATGGTGAGGGCATAGGTGCAGTGAAGTGTGATTGTGCAGCTAAGGTAGGATGCACCAGGACCTTGGGGGTCGAAGGAAAGGAGACAGAAGCCGGATCGAGGATCAGAGCCACGTTGGCAGCTTCTGGGTGAGAGCGAGCAGATGTTGCGCTTGCATGGTAGCGGTCCCCTCGACAGGCGAGCTGGAAATAGAAACAGATGAAAATGGAGGCACAAAAACAACAGAGGCAACAGGGGGCTCGACACCAAAGGAGGAGGAAACAGCAAAAGAAGTAGGCAGAGACAAAGGGATCGAAGTCTGGACCCCCTCCAAAGCAACAAAAGGAGACTTGCTGGTTTGCTGAGCCATAGCAATCCACGAGTGGGCACAGGGAGGGCCTCGATGACGAGAAGAGGCACAAATCTGAAGATGAGCTATGGTCAGAAGCGACACTAGCTCAAGGAAAGAAAAAGGATAACGGGTGGCAACCCACAAAAAGACACTCGAGCTCCTAACCAAGGACCTCACACAAGCTACTTGTGGGGACAAGCAGAAGCAACAAGTATCAAAACTTGGACAAGGACAAAAACACAGATGCAAATTATTAAGGTAGCATGCAATGACACACAATGCAGGGGAATGTCCTATAATGCGCTCTCTCACAATGCATGTCCCGAGTGGGGCCAACCATACGAGACTCACTCATGAGTTTTGGTTTAGACACAGTCTAGAAAGTAAGGTCCCGTCCCATGCCAAAGTTGTGGAATGGTGGTGCATTAGGAGCCTTGACCCTACCAAAGTATGGGTTGTACCCTCTACTAATACCGACAAGACCCCGGAGCAGGAGGCAGGTTGATCACTTGTCCTATGCCAAAGCTATAGGATGGAGAACCAAGGACTACCCTTTGTAGATTGTGGGTGGACTCAGAAGAGGAGAAAATGCATGTTTTCTAAAATGCCCATACATGCGAAATGCTTTATTGTCTTTTACTTGCAAGTTTTATTAAATCGGATAGGGGAGAGAGTGCATAGAAGTCTCTAGTTCTGCCTAAATTCCATTTTTATTGTGGTAGATTTTAAGTTAAACCATTTAGGGGGAAGTAAACATGTCTCTACTTCGCTAAGATGGCAAGTGCATAAGAAGAAGAAAACATTAAAGCATAGCTAGCAAACAAGCATATATCAGGCAAAAGGCATGATCATAGCATGTGCGTGTGTCGTGTAAACATGATGGTGATAAGAGAAAACATCCATTACATCAAAAGACAGGTAACATGGCATATGCGTGTCTTGTGGCATAGCAAGTGTGTAAAAGAAACACTCAGTAAGCAAAGTCATGTATAGCAAGCATGTAATGATAGATGCAAACAAATATGACGACAAGACAACAAATGCAAAGCAAGGCAAACAAAAACAGGAAGCTGAGCAAGCGAAAGACGAAAAACGAAAGCCGAAGTCTCGTATCCCCAGCAGAGTTGTCAGTTCCTATGACCATGCTAGAAACGACCTTTGCCCGTGAAGAGACATGCAAAGAACCAAAAAAGTCATGGCAAAGATGGTGAATCCGAGGAAGGATGCTCAACTCGAAAACACCAAACGAAACACGAAAAAGGAAAACAATAAGGACATAAAGGAGTCGCAACCTAATCTTTTAAAACTGGAAAGACGAGGAAAACCAGATGAAATAAAATTTGAGAAAAACAATGCAAAATAAATGCAAATGTATGCATGAATGTGTGTGCATGCTCCGTGCCTAATGGATGCAAGAAATTGGTCATTGTAAGCTAGAGAAAGGGTAAGGACTCCTGTTACACATGGGAAAGGTGTTAGGCAGCCCCATGCACTCAAGAAATCGGTCTTTCTAGGCTTTTTGCTTGCTCATGTGTCACAAAATGCAAATGATCATGCATACTTGTTAAGTCTAAAATGGATGAATGCCATATGCTATGCTGATGCAAGTGATGTGAGTGGGGCAGAAATTTGATATAAGTGGGCTCAGTTACGCTATGTGAATCCTAGACCGTCGGTCAAAAGGATCCGACATAGTAATCGTCATCGCCCCAAATGCAAGCGTGTCATGACGCATGATGTAAATGTCATGGTGCATGAAGAGAATGCAAGGGTAACTGATATGTAAATACAATGATGTATGAGATAAAATATAAAATGTTAGAGAGAGCAATGTGATGTATCATGCATGATGGTATAAGTCATATGCATGGTTAATGTAGATAAAAAGTACATGAGATGTAAGTGCACGTGCTGGGATGCATGGATATGGGGTTTAGAAATGGATGGAGCAAGTGGGAAAGGGCTCAAGTCAGCTACCGTTCTTGTCCCTGGCAGACCCACGCATGCCCACCGTGCCAATCCACTGTGCTATTGGGACGCGACTATCGGAGACAGAACAGTGCAGTGAACCGACGACCTTCACCTCGCTCTAGGGTGAAATATGGCAACACAAATGACTAACTGAATGCATGGGGGTGAAGAAGGGACTACCAGGGACATGCTTATGCAATCAAACATGAAAATGGCCCCTTGGATCGCTCTCTCCATCTCCACGAAGTTCGTCGGATGCGAAGGACCTCAGCGGCTTTGAGCACGGCCTAGAACTCCTATTATGCGACAGTGATTGGATGTGAAGGTTGGATGAGCAAGAGGGATGCTCCATGGGACGATGCCAACAAACAGAGTGCAAAATGGTGCCCCGAACTGTCCCCCCTACCTAGCTCACCTTGTTGGCCACAAGCTCGCCGACCACGATCAGGCGGCAAGCGACAGGTGTGGTGCTCCATCGGAGCCACTCTAGGAGCACAGGGGAAGGAAGGGAAGCACAATGCAAGATGGACGGGGCCACGTCGACCGTGCTCCATGGCCGAAGGCCTCACACGACCGATGGGCATTCGTCGAAAAACACAGTAACAGGGACGGAAGGAAGATGATGAAGATGAATGCAAACCAACAAATCGCAGGCACTGGAAGCAAGAAGAGACATCCACGAAGCTAGGGGAAGAGTTGTTTACCTACGTCGATGTGTGGTGGTGGCTCACGACGTAGGTCACCGACAGGGGGACTCTATATGGACGGTGCGGGCACGAGAAGCTACGACGACGCTGCTGGTGGTTTGAGTTGTGTTGGCCGATGCTTAGTGGACGTCGAGGGAATGTTTGCCATGCCCGGTTGGCGCGCGAACGGACGGAGGCTTCACGATTGTTGTTGGGTTCATCAGACGGTGACAGGGGTGCAAGCTGTGTTTGAGAAGTGGAGGATGTTTATTGGTAGTGGAAAAGGGTGCTGGGGGTATGGTGAAGGTGCTGGTTGGCAATGGAGTGCTTGATTGGGTTTTGGGGGAGCTTTGGCGGAGTGGAGGTGGCTGGGATGGATGGCTGCTGGTGGTGGTTGCTCAGGGACGGTTGGTGCTTGGAGTTGGGTGTTCCAAAGGGGCCACGATCCAAGAGAGAGAGGTTGTTGCTGTGTTGGGGAGGTCATTTGCAGGAGGCCGCTGCTGTTGGAAAATAGAGGAGGCGTGCTGTAGGTGGTGGCAGGGTGTGGGTCGTCGGCGTGCTGTAGGCGACTGGTGGCAGGGTGTGGGCGACAAGAGCAGGGCATGGCTCAGGCATGGTGGTGGCAGAGGTGTCAAGCACGCTGGGGTAGCAGCCTGAGCAGTGCGGCGCCGTGGCTCGTACAAAGTACGATGACAACGACAGGTCAAGCAGCTTGCGCTCTAGAGCCTTGCTCCCCACACTCATCTACGACGCACAATCGGGTTGCGCCCTCCACTAGCGCAGAGCACACAGGCTTGATTCTAGTGTCAGGCTTGGTGTTTAGGGTTTGTGGGTCAATGTTGAGGGTGTTTGGGTTGGTTTAAGTGTCTTAGGCTAGTTTTGGGGTAAAATGGGGCTGAAGTACCTCGTTGCCATTGGAGTGCATTCTCCCGAAGGAATCCATCGCAAGTGGCTACAAAAATGGGGTGTCTACACATCGCTTTCCTCAAAATGTGACCCATCTAAGCTAGGATAGTTGTCCTCACTTTCTATGTTAATTAGCATCAAAACCATCATCTTCTTCTTGTATGGCTTTTGCAATGTCATCCTCATCATTTCCCCTTTCTACAACTTTAATATTGTCTTCATCAACTCCCAATTCATCATAAAGACCAAAATCATCATTGACATCAAGGTTTATAACATCTTCCACATCGTCAACATTAGACCTTCTTCTCTTCCTCTGGTCATTAAGTGGAGGGGCTGCAAGACTAAAATCGATTGGGTGTTCTGGAATTTTTCTTGTAACATAAAATTCAATTATCTTTTGTGGATTTTTGTGTTGAAGGATACTTTTTGAGATGGCATGCCTATATTCTTTTGGTGTCAAGTTGGGTACTCTATAGATAATATCCATCTCCTCAATTATATCTAGATCCACTACATCTAAAGCACTATCAATAATCAAATTCAGATCAAGGTACTGTGTGCCAAAGAAGAAACTCTTTTGCTTCATCAACCCTAGCTCTGAACCTATCATCCCTCTTTAATTTCCCCCAGTAACCTCCATACAACAACTTCAATTTAAACTCTTCATTTCTACTTTGAACACTTTTAAAAAAAGTAGACAGCCAATGTGGTTGTCGTGTTTAATTAACAACTAATCAACTAATATAGACCAAATACAATTAATTAACATTATAAACAATTAACACTTATAAACATACTATTAACAATTAACATTTATAAATTCCCAACCTATAGAAAAACATACAATTGATGAACAACTAGACCAATTAACATACAACTAGACCTAGATATACAATTGCCAAACATACTTTTAGACAAGTAAATAATTATAACAATTATAAATAGATATAACAATTAACAATGAAGACTTAATGACACTATAAGAAAATTAGACTTTAGCTGTGGTCAAATTCCGTGGTTAATACTAAAAATGTTGTGACTAATTAAATTTAACCACAACTTTTAACCATGGCATAGTTCATAGCTAAAAATCCCATATCTAAATTTTAGCCACAATTCAAGTTGACCATGGCTAATTTATAGCAATGAAGGTATTCTTTTGTCATAAAAATCCTTGGCCAATGCTATGGCTAATTTAGCCATGGTATTGTTCCATAGTTATTTAGTGGCCAAGGCTTTGGTGAAAATTAGCCACCACTTTAGCATGTAATATAGTTTATTTTCACTGTTTCTCGTGTATTATAATATATAAAACAAACTAAATTTTTTACAAAATATAGATTATATACTGATTTTACAACAAACTTCAAATTCACTAAAAGTAAATATATTAATTCCATAATCAAATACATAATGTTCTCATATAAAGGTATTAGTTACAAGACTATGTTTAAAAGAAAATATAATACTAAAACTTAAACTGTCTCAAAATTTGAATAAAAGTCAAAGATTGATTGAATGAAATATCTTAGATCAAACATCGTCATCTGCATAGCTTGTAAGATTTGGCTCAACATTATGATCATCATTATCGTTAGCACTTGTAGAAGCCTACAAAAACAATACAAATTATGGAACTAACTCAGCAACATTGCATGTATTATATAAAAAGAAAAAAGAAAGATATATAGCAAAATAAATACTAATCATATACAATAATAATTTTCAACTAGAATCACAATAAGACATCAACCAAAATTCACAAGTAATTTCCTTGAACTAGAATGACAAATTTCTTCAAGACAATAGAATATGACAATTTATTTGAGATAAGACAAAAATGAGAGGGGTTACCACTAGGAAAATTGAAACAGATAGGATCATAAGACAAATCATAAATAAATCAATTAAGTAAATGAAACAAATAAACTTGTAAAGAGAACAAGTAATTCCTTCTAGTTGCAATGTCAAAATTTTCAACTATGGTGAAATATAATATTTCTTCTCAAAAAATAAAAACTAGAAAGGACCAAGACTGGAGAGATCAATTAGAGAGAATTACAAGTAATGCTCCTTACAAGTTCAATATTGTTTTGATTTTTCAAATAGTCAATTTCAAAACAATGGATTGAACAATATAGGGCTTTAAAAACTTAATTCTATAGTGATTGAGTTGAGAGATGCAAATATAATGAACTAGCCCTAAATCTAAAAATGTGGATTTCTAGATCAAAATAAGTAAATAAAATTTATTTTTATGTAATATCTGGGAAAAAACCTAGAAAAGATAGGATAATCATAAAACAACAAGAAAAAACCTAATGTCATGGTATATGAATGTTTTTGAAGGTGAATATTTTAGATCAACGATATATTTCAAACAAACTAAGAACACTTTCATAGCAAGCCCAAGTAATTGTCGTAATAAACTTATAAAGTACAAGTGCCAGACCTTTTGGCTTCAGAACAAGATGAAGACTCCTAATATAACCATGTGGCAAATCCAAACCATATCCTTGTGCACCACTTAAATATGTGATAGGTCATAGCTTCAATTTTTTCTTTCGAAAATCATTTATCATGTCACGTATTCCAAGCCATATCATGGAGTCAACAATTTGATAAGAGAGCTACAAACATTGCACAAAAAATAGTTAGAAATATATCTGTAACCATGTCGGCGAGGGTGGCCCACACGGGTAGGTGATGTGTGTGCCAAAGAAGCGACAAAGCCACGGCAAAAAGAAAGCGGGAAAAAATGCAAAATGCAGGAGTCGCCACCTAGTCTATTATGGAAGACGAGGAAAACCATAAAACACATGAGAATCATGCAAACAAACAAAAAAGGGCTGCGTAAAACCAGAAATGCGGGTAAGGATCCCTGTTACGTGCGAGGAAGGTGTTAGGCACCCTCGCACGCCCGACGAATCGGTCTTCTAATGATTTCTCTTTTGCAAATGAATGTCGGCCTTTCAGCCTCTTGCTATACGCCCGAGGGCGATATGCCATGCTATGCTTAGTGCCTTATGCTAGTAGGTGCATGATGAGTAGGGGGTGTGTCCTAATGCTCAGGAGTATCACTCTTTATTTCGGGTCAAGTGCGTAATGCAAAGATATTGCATAAACATAATCAATGTTGTATCATTTTGTGTGATTATCTCATCATTGCTTACTATATGCCTAAATGCAAGCTAAGATGCAAGAAAACTGCTGAAAACAAAGATGTGCCTTTCTAATGCATCAAGGAAGAAAATCAGATGAAAATCCAGAAGCAAATCGGGTCAAGAAAGCAAGCAAACTTCGGAAAGACATGCTGTGAGCTACTGAAGACAGGATACTGCGCCTGTTTGGTGCGTCAGTCTGGAGCGCCACCTATGTGCATCTAGGTGGGCCAGCTAAATATGCAGAGACAAAACAGAAAGCCATGCAAAGCAAAACATCAGAGGATGCACTCTGGAAAACATGCTGCAGAAAACATTTAGTAAAACTCAGGAAAACATGCATCTAAAACACATGAAATGCAAATGCAAATGGACCCTGTGCTCAAGGGCCAATAGCCTC
>JAMKQA010043449.1:0-20701 GCA_024699735.1 Posidonia australis | reverse complement strand
CCACACACAAGCGGGCCCCACAAGCACAGTGCCAAACCATGCACAGGAACACGCAAAAAGAAGCCAGCCCACGAGGCCCAAGCCCAAAAGCACAAAACCACACAATGGGCCTCGGAACAGTAACACCTGTCCAGGAAATAAAATTCATAAAATGTAAATAATTACAAAATGAATTTTACATTTGTTACATATTGATTGTAGGTATCTCTTTGCTAGGTCATGCTCCCCCTAGTCAAGTCACCATATTGAGATTAAAAGCTAAATTAGCCAACCTATCTCCAATCTCCACTATAAAGAGCCTTAGAGATGGGAGAAAACGAACTTCTTAAGTCAAATAATACCCTAGCCATCTAGTTTGATACAAGAAAAGAACCTAGGAACCACATACATAATAGCCACAACAACAATCATCACTAATCATAGGTGTTGGATATTCACAATTACGTTAAAGTAGTATAAAGTTACAAAACACCTTACCACGACATCCCTTGAGGACCCAGCATTTGGGGTGACAATCATAAACAGACGTCCTTTAGTGGGTTGGTGTGGTTCTTCCCAAACTCTCTTGGGTGTATCAAGGTAGTTTCTCTATACATGCCTCAACGTCCAACAGTTGTAGCACACCAAATTGACTTGTTCCTACTACTAACATTGACATGATACCACCAAATAGCCCACCTATCCATAGAGGAAACAAACTCTCCTTACCTATCGGTCACCACTAGACCCTACCTAACTGAATCCAACATTGCTCCTCCTAACAAACTATGCCTTCCTCAGGCTCCAATTGCATTCCACACTACCAACATTCCATGTTGGCATCCAAACTCGAAGTAAGGGCGTTCCCCTTACTCCATCCTCTATTGCGACATCCTAGGAGTAGCCACCAATCACACAATAAAAGCAAATTAGGTGTAGATGACTCATACCATGCAATCCTATGGAGTCACTAGACTGGACACCCTAAGTTAATGCACTTAGTGACTTAGTGTTCTGATACCATTTGTAATGCCCCAATCATCACAACTTAACATCATAACTCACCTAGAACTATTATTAATTAAATAACTCTAAAATAAATGCAATAAATTAAATTAAACATCTAATAGAAAACAATTACTAAATCTATCCATACCCTATGGTGTGCGGTTACATGACTCCCACTATATGCACTAAACTTGATTGCTATTCCTATATCTACACCTGCAAGAAAATCATTAAAATACACATGAGCAACATCTAAAAGCCACTTAGCACATGCCTACCAACAACAAAAAAATAGCAAACTAGACACTAGAACTACTGGCACTTAACTCCCAAGTCACATACCTGCCTTTCTCGGTAGCACCAAGTCCAAGACCTGCGAAAACATCAAACTTGCAAGGCTCTATTGTGGACAAGAAAAACCATCAAAAACTACCAAAACCTCGATGCACCAAATGATATAAGCATGCATCCCAGATAGCAACACCAAAACCTCAAAAAGCAGGCATCTTACCTTGATGTCACAAACCACAATGAGGCAATCTGCTATTGCCCACAAGCAAAAATCATTTAAAACATACTTTTCAAAACCATTCTCTTTTCTTTTCAAAAAATGTGCATCTTTGAAATCTCTTTATGCACTATTGAAAATGCTATTCTACACCAAACCAAGTCCAAAACCATTACAAAACCACATCTCAAAAACCAACACCCTTGGAATGTCTACTCTACACCAAACTAAGTCCAAAACCAACACAAGCCACATCTCAAAAACAAAGGTCTCCTCTAGACTAGAGCATGAAAACCTAAATTAGAACTTGGAAAAGACCAATCACGAAACCAAGGTCTTCTCTAGATCAAGCCTAAAATCCTAAATTAGTGCTCAAGAAACCACAACCATAGCTCATGCACACAACATGAAAACTTGTTGTGTCACTCTGGTCACATGCGACCAACTAGCCAACAAGCAGCTACCGAAGTGTATTGTATTACCACGGACAAGCCATCTTCTGTAAGAGCTCCTTTGTCTCAGGTTCATACTCTAAGAACCCTCCATACGTCCACTCTAGGACAAACACAGGGTACGTCCTCTAGGTATCCTTGGTGCTTGGGCCACTTAAGGACTCTTACCTAGACCATGCCAACACTGCGTTGAGGCCACCTAGGGACTCTACCCCTGACCCTATTGGCACACAACTCGACAATCATGACCTTGAACTTGCACTTGACCTACTAGAGGTATCAATCATCCGTAGTTTGCCAGTACGATCCTATGACTCCTGTGGCTCCTACAACTCAGCAACCACAACCTCAGACTCATACTGGACCCTCTAGAGGTATCAATTGTCCCTGATTTACCAATACAATCCTATGGCTCTTGTGGTTCCTACAAAAAACCACAAAAAACAAATGAACCTCATCATAGGCAACTGACTTTCGACCATCTAGGAGTATTAGTCGTCCCTAATCCGTTGGCCAAAAGCTTCAGCCTCTTGTTCCCTGAAAACCATGAAAATCAATTTCCAAAAACCTTTGCAAATCTAAGCATTTCTTTGCCAAATCCTTTTCAAAACCCTTTTTTGAAAACCATTTCAAAATCATCTTTAAAATATCACAAAGTATCGTGTAAAACATTGCACGAAAAGTCACCCAAATCCACACAATTCTGCGTAAAATCTTGTGCCAAAACTCCACTTAAAACTTGCATGAAGCCAGTTAATACCAACAAACTTTGCATGCAACAATGTGCCAAAATTGTACACAAGGCAACATGCAAAAATTATCAAAAACCAACCTAAAATCCACCAAGAATGCCTACTATAGTTCGTTGTAGTAGGGAGGTACACTAGGGATACATGCCACCCCCACGTGCCCGTAGGGGACATGTGTCGGTCCCCTACACCCCTAGTTGCTGCTACTTGTAGCGGCAAGTCAAGCATACCACTACTGAATCCAAAACCTCTAGCGGCAAGCCAAGCTTACCAATATAGAATCGAAAACCTTAATCCCTACAAAAACTCACGATACCAAGCACAAAACTCAAAGGAACTAAAATTCAAGCTGCAATCTACACATCGACACAATATATAGACCAATCCACTCAAAGATCAGCTCAAAAACACACAAGTAGGATGGATTCTCTCACGGAACCCATCATTGGTGCATGGCCTTCTCTGGCTGCCATGACCACATGATCCCACCCACGGGATCCCAACCACAACCACACCATCATGCACTCAACAAGGAAGAGAGAGATGGGATATGCGCTTGGGCAATTTTGGGCTCAAAACTATTAAAAATACGCACCTAGATTATGCACCTCCAATACATGCCTCCAATATGTGCCTAATTCACAAAGACCATGGGTGCTTTTCCTTGTTATGAGAACTATTTATGATTGTATTGGATTCTTGTTGCCAAGTGAAATGTTTTAATGCATAAGTAGAATTACATTGGCTTGATTTAAGGGGTAAGTGGTGTTGTGTTTTTCCCATGTGTGTGGCAGCTGCATGGGGAGTTGGTGTCTGTGCAGCAAGCAAGGCTTTATCTCATGGCTTTATAAGAGGAGGGGTTGCATGTGTTGGAGGCTCTTTTTGAGCTCTTGAGTGTTTGAGAGAGAGAGAGGTGAGAAGAGAAATTGTTGGCTGAAGAACAGAAGAAGAAGAGGAGATGGATGCCAATCTCCTCGATATGCATGCGAGAGAGGAGGATGGTGAAGTGTTCTACAGTCACCATGGAAGCACTAGATCATGGGATGGCAGCTAGAGCATGGTGAAGAAGTTGTTGTTTCGAAATGAGTAGAGCTCACAATGGTGTTGGGTTCACTTCTCTGTTCTCTTTGCATTTTGGTTGATTTGATGTTTCTTTGTGTTTTTTTTGTTATGTGGCCTTGGATCAGGTTGATCATGTTTGAGAGAGATGGAGTGGCTAGATTTGGGTGGTCTGGTGAGGATTGCCAACGATGGACCATGGTTGTTGTGTTTGATGGGTTGCATGTTGGAATCAAGGCACACAGTCTACCATTTTTATATGAGATAGGATATGATTCTTGAATCTAGATGCATGTTGGATCTACGAATGGAGCATGATTTGAGATTGATTTCCCTGAGTTTTTGAGAGATTTCTAGGCTGATTCATGGATATTTTCCAAATAACATGCATGCTATAGCATAAGCTCCTATTTGACCTTTCTGTATTTAATTGATCATATCATGAGGTATGATTGTTAGATTACAAAGATCTTGTAAGTGTTGGATAAAAGACTTCAAAATCTTTAAGTTGGTATATTACATGTCAATTTATGGATTGACACGAAGCTTCAAATAATTGATTTTCAGTAGCTTTATTATTTGAGTTCTATTGGTTTTTCAAATGCAATAACTAAAATTTTGCATATGTTGCCTTCCTCTAATTTTATGAGGCTCTCGTGAATTTATAGCTATGTATTGGTTGTTGTCTTGTTAATTTCTATTGTGAGCATGATTTATAACATTTAATGTTGCATTTGCAAGTTTAAATTCATGGTTGTTGTGTTTTCGGTGGACACTACTCATTGAGTGAGTCTTGTGGCTTCTTCGGTTGATATATTGAGTTTTGGATATTGGATTCAAGTGATTTTAATTGCAACTATTAGAGGATATCAAGCTGTTCATTTTGATATATCATATGCAATTTTCTGATTTGTGTACAAAATCTGGAGTGATTTCAAGTTTGCAGTGTTTTCTACTCCTTCGGTCTTACTCTTGGGGAATGTATTGGTCGTGTGTATTGGCTCTGCGTATTGGCCCTGTGGATTAGCCTCGTGGGTTGTCTGCAAGGTTTATCGACATGATTTTGGCTTGACAGTGAGGCTATGGCCTATGCTAAGGTTGTGTTTTGATCTAGCATTTGATATAAGTTTAAAATATTTTCAAAATAATATTGGAAAATGTTGAGTGTGTTTTAAAAAAGGTTTTACCACTAATTTGTTTTATGGACTAAGAAACTAGAGGATAGTGTTGCCGAGACCAGTGGATATGATGATATTCTTAGGTCATCAAGCATGAGGCCTAGATTGAGGTTCAGAGATCAAGTGGTTATAGGTAAGTGTCGTCGAATCTTGGAGGTATGATACTCCTACATTATCGTTCACGAGACCAAGGCTGAGGTCTATGGGTTTAGGTGTTAGTTGGACCCGAAGGTATGATACTCTGATTGCTTCAAGTACTAAGACTTAGTGGTACTAGTTGATCCCAAAGGTTTGAGACTCTTATTGCTTCAGGCATTGAGACTAGGATGCCGAGAGGGTGGAATCTACACAGTTTGGCAAGTATGGGTAGATGCACTTGCCTCATTTTTGGTGACGTTCTAAGAGAGAACAACTTTCCCGTGTGTGGTTAACACTGTTGAATATCCTTCAAAGAGGTTAGACTTCGGGACGAATAGGCTCCTTGCAAGGTGGCTTGTCCATAGCAGTGTAGTTGGCTTTGATGGTTGCTTGGAGCTAGAGTCAGTTGCTTGGCACTAGGCAACACAACTAGGTTTTTGCTTGTGTGGCATCGTGATTTCGCCAATGTGGTGTTGAGTGAGATAGCTTGCTAGATGCATGTCATATAGTTTGAGTGCATCGTGTTTTCCATGTTTTCGCTTGTAAGGCAATGAGATGTGAGATGATCTTCTAGATGCATGTCTTATAGTTGAGTGCATCGTGTTTTCAGAGATTTTTGCCCAAGTGACTTTGAGAGTTGGGGAGATGTTGTTTTTAGAGCTTTTCTAGCATGCTCCTGAGTTGGTATGGTTTTATAGTGGTATTTGATGCCTTTATATCATGGCTTTCGATGCATGCCCAAGATTTGGATGCATCTTGTGGTTTTACATGTTTTTGGCTATGTGGTAATTGGTTTTTAGGGTGATGCATGTTTTGGAGTTTTTGGCATGCTCCCAAGTTTGACTTGGTTTTCCGTGTTATTGGTTCATTGTGAATCGTGGTCTCTTTCTAGTGAGTTGAACTACAGAGCTGGTTCTATGAAGTTGGTTTTTCGAAGTTTCTAGTTTTCCGATTTTGTTGTGGAGTTTGTGTTAGGTGACCTTTTTGGTGGTCACACATATATGCTTGTGTCTTTGTTTTAGAAGTGCAGATTAGATGTCAACTTTCTTACTAGTACATATAAAGGAGTCAGACAACCACACATCGAATTTCTTGGGTAAATAATCTTATATAAAGTTATTTATGTTGAATATGCCATTTTAGATTATATATTTGGATTTAGTTTTTGTAGTGATATATGATTTAAAAAAAGAAATTGTGCTTTAATTGGGGGTGACGATTGGCATCATTATTATCTTATTGGTGCAATAGCTATGGATAGTGACTATCATATATTTCCATTAGCTTTTGCCATTGTGGAAATTGAAAATAAACATACATGGACTTGGTACTTTGAGTAGTCGTCAGAGTGTTTATATGATTATAAGAATCAGTTGATATTCACATCAAATTGACAAAAGGGATTAATTTATGGTGTTGAGACAATTTTCCTGAATGCTTTTCATGGCTATTGTGTGTATCACTTGTCAAACAACCTTCTTGTGGCTACCAATGATAGGTGTGCTAAGACAATATTTTTGGTTGCAGCCAAAGATTATACAAGTTTTGATTTTGAAACAAGGGAAGTTGAAGACACATAATCTTATTACATTTCAGAAGGTTTAGAGTTTTTGAGCAAAATACACTGGGCAATTGCATTTTTCCCTAGTCAAAGATATAATTTATATACTTCAAACTCATCAAGAAAGTTTGAACATTAGAGATTTGCCTATTATAGCAATGATTGAGGGGACAAAATTGAATGTTGCTAGTTATTTCCACATGAAAATAATAGGCACAAATAAGTTGATTAGCATGTTAATGCCCTATGGAGAAAAAAATTCTAAATGCTGCGAGGGAATAAGGAAGATACCTTATGGTGTGCCTATCTTTAATTGATCAATTTCAAGTTCACACAATTAAAGGACCTCACGAGGTCCATCTTTGTAACAAAACATGTTGTCATAGAAAATTAGATGTCATGGGCATTCCATGTGAACATGCAATGGCATGTATTGCCTTAGGTTATCATGATGCATACACCAATTATGAAGAATGAGTTAGAACCACAAAGTTTAGAGTCACTTATAATGATAAAATTCCACTCGCAAGAAGGAAAGAACATTGGTCTATGGTTGTTGATGACAGACATCTCCTTCCTCCTAAGTATTGGCCTCCAACTGGATGAAGAAGAAAGGTAGTAAGTAAATCACAATGTAGTGGAATAATTATATGGCAATGCAAAAATGTAAGTAGCTAGATCACTATGGAAAGAAATGCAAGAATGCGCTTGTTAGTTGTACAAAAGTGAAAGATAGTAATACTTTATGAGACATGATTTTGTGTAGTGAGACATGATAATTTTTGTATCACACTCTATGATTCATTATTCTGTGTGTAGTGAGACATGATAATTTTTATATTAGCTCTGTAAGACATGATTCTTTGCATAGTGAGACATGGTAGCATATGTATCACATTCTATGAGACATGATTCTGTGTAGTGAGACATAGTAATTTTACTGTCACACTATGTAAGACATGATGAAGGTAAAATGAAACATGATTTTGTGTATAGTAAGACATGGCTGAATATGTGTCACACACTGTAATACATGATTCTATGTATTGTGAGACATGGTAGCAAATGTATCACAATTTATGAGACATGATTAAGGTAAAATGAGATATGATTCTATGTGTAGTGAGACGTTATAATTTTTATAACAAACTCTATGAGACATGATTCAGTCTAAAAGAGACAAGATTTAGAAGAGTTAATAATTTTGTAAACTTGATAGGTAATTAAAATAAACATGAGAAATGGAAAATGTCATCCCTTAAAGTACATCACAATATTGAAAATTAATGTTGTCCTCTCATATCGTCATATACTATAATGACCCCGAAGTTGCTATCCCAACCCTTGCTACACATTTTTTTTGTTTTTGAATTACATTAGCTATGAAACTAAATCTGTAATGCCCCTCATTTTCCACAATAATTTAAAACAAATTAAATTATGGAAAAATTAAAGCCAAATAGTAAATATCTAACTACCAAGAACCTATGTGTGCGGCTAGGAGACTCCAAACTATATGCACTATGCTAATCCTCTACATGCCTGCATCTGTAAACCAAAGACATGAGGAAAAACGTATGAGTGACAAAAGTCACCCAGTACGCACTCCAAGGAAAACCATGGAAAACAAAACCATAATCTATTTTCCTTTTAAATTCATTTTGCAAACCATTTATTCAAAACCTCACAAACCAGGCCCACACTGGCCAAAACAACAACTAGGGCTCTACTAGCCCAAAACCACAAGCAAAGGCCCTCAATGGCCAAAACTACACATAGTGAGTCGAGAAGCCCAGCACTAGGCAACCTAACTCTGGCCACACACAGTCCATCGAGGAGTGACCACGGAATTCAGCACTGCCACGGTGAAGCCACCTTGTGCAGGAGTGATCACTGCCCTACGATTCTCCCTCTAAAGAACCCTCACAAAGCCAACCCCTCCATAGGAAGGCTGTCCTGTCTCTCAGGACAATACCAGCTACATGGCACGTGTCCCACCCGTACTGGCCACCACAGGGTATGCTTCCTCATGGCGTCCTCCACACACTGTACTCAGGAGGGAGTGTCATACCTCCGCACTCGACGACACCCAAGCCTTAGTGCTCACAGCGACAGTAGGAGTATCATACCTCCCCGTCATGCCATAAGACACCTCAACCTATGGACCACAACCCTAGCTTAGAGACGATAGTCAAGGAGTCTCATACCTCCAGTACCCAACCTCCCTCAGCCTCAGGTATCATGGCCCCCAACCTCAACCAAGGAGTCGCGCCCAATCACCCGAGAATGTCGTCACATTCCCTAGTCTCGACGACACGGTCTCACACTATCTTGGCCCACACATAGAAAACCAGGAAACATTTTCAAAATAGGCCAACTAAATCTTTGAAATCCATTTTCCAAAACCATTTTCATATCTTTGAAAACTCTTCAAAAACCTCGGCAAAATGGCACATCAGGTGTCCTAGGAAACCACCAGCGATGGCCCACAATCCTATCTCATAAGGGCAAAACAAACCAATCCAGAAAAACCACTGCATTAAACACATTTCCCAAACATCCACGAAAAACCCCAAAAATGCGTGGTAGACCAGTGCATGTGGCCCACGCAATCGGCCTGCGCCCCTAATTTTCTGTCAGAATTCAGGTGACCAGTGATAGGGCACTCGGAAATCGCCTAGGGTGGGAGCTCCAATCGTACCCCCCAAACAACCACCAAAAAACTCAAATAAAACCTAAGATGTAGACCCTCGAGGCTACTCCAAAACCCAACAAACAAATCTAAAATCCATTCACCATGCATCAAGATATAAAATCGCAAAGGCATAAGGGTCAAAATGACCCAAAACACACCAACCACCATAAATGCCCATAAATTCCACAATAAATTCCCAAAAATTCTAAAACATTAAATTTAGCCTAGATTATATGCATCCTAGGCATTTCTACCATTGTACATGATTTCTACACATTAAAATGTGGGTACATACCTAAAATGAGCTCCAATGATCTCCGGTCGACTCCGGCGAACTCCGACGCAACCACAGCCACGGGAGCACTCCACTCGAGCTCCACGACCTCAAGGATGTTGCTTCAGAGCATCCCAGGCCACCACGAGCCGCCGCAAGCCGCCGCCTCTAGTCTCCCACTCTCGGGCTCTCTCTGTCTCCCGCACCCAACCGCAGCGGAAGGAGGAGTGAAGAAGAAGATGGAGAAGGAGTGGAGGGGGAAAAGAGAGGAGGAAAGGAAGGGAATGGAGAAGCCTGGGGCTCCAGTGCCACGAAGAAGGCTCATCCCAAGCAAGCGTTAAATATGTGGGGAAGAGGTTGCCGTGCACTTGCCCGCCAACCTTTGGCACGCACACACCAGGCAGTCCTCGTCCACCCACCAGCCTCACCGCACATAGCCCAATTGCCAGCTCTAAGGCACGAACCAAGAGCTACCCCCACCATCCACTCAACCACCAACGGGCAACAACGCGAGCCTCACATGGACCCACACCCGGGCCCACAAGCACAATGCCACACAACGGGCCTCGGAACAGTAACACCCATCTAGGAATAAATTCATAAAATGTAAATAATTATAGAATGAATTTTTAGGGTGTTACAAAATCCAATTATGAGCTACATAAATAAAAACACTAATAACTGAAACAAAACTAAACTACTCACTTACCTAGAACCTTTGATGTGTGGCTGGGTGACTCCAACTCTATGATAGCATTAGCAAGCTCGTACTTCTATCCTGTACCTCCAAAAAACATCTAGACAAATACATGTGACTGACCACTAAAAGGTCACCTAATACACACCCCACCTAAACACACACTCACAAAACTCTAGCATCTCCCCTAGATGCCATAGCACTACAACTGGCAATTTATCATTGTCCAACAAGCAACAAGTCTCTTTAAAACCATGCCTTTGAAACCATTTTCTTTTCCTTCATTTCAAATCCATATGCATGCTTTCCAAACATTTATGCATACTTCAAATGGTTACTCTTGCCAAATCAAGTCCACACCACACCAAACATAGAGCCTCCACTCAAATCCACATAGAAATCATATTTCAAAAATCAATACAAATCCATACTTCAAAAAACCATAACACCACTCATAGGCGTAAACAACACAAGCCACAACACGCACTAGCCACAAGCACTTGTTAGAGACTCATGCTTCTCTCATCTACACTACCATGGATAGTCGCAATCATCCGTCCTGAGTTCAACCTTTTAGAAGGACCTTCCACAATGTGTCGTGTTGCCCAATGTCAAGCCAGTGAGATTGGCCACAAGTAGCTACTAGAGACACCTACTCCTCCAAACTGCACTACCACGGTGAACCATTCCGTGTAGGATTCCAACCTCCCCAACCGTAGCCTCTCTATATCACATATATCACACACAAGGTGCGTCCTCTAACGCCCCTTGGTGATCGAGCACCAAGGGACTCCAACCGTAAACCTAGCAAGCGCCAACACTAAGGGTAATCTAAGTCCTCCATGCTTGGGCCCAGTAGTACCACCACAGTCATATTCTTGGTGCTTGAGCCATTGATGGCTGCTCTCGCTAGGCTCAGTCAACAACAACAGTCTTGGTACCTAGACTATACGGTGTATCATGTAGCTATCCAATGGATTCATATCCCCTTAGTCCATTGTCATGATACACTAGGTCTAGATAGTACCCTATGTCTTTGGCACTCAGAACAAGTGTAGTGTCATACCTTCAAGTCTAGTCAGCAACTTGACCTATGGATTTCAGCCTCGATCTCGTGAATGACAATCCAAGAGGATCATACCTCCAACATCTAACAAATACTTGCCTCAGCCTCTTGGTCTCACCACAACATAAAACACCAGAAAACATTTTCCCAAAACCTTTGCAAACCAATGCAATGCTTTTCTAAATCCTTTTTAAATTCGTTTTTGAAAACATTTCGAGAATTATCTCAAAATACTACAAAATACGGTGTAGTAAAATACCTTCAAATCCATATATCTTTTCCTCAGAATCCTCTAGAATCCACTTTGTAAAACATCGATGTATTTTCAAAATCATTTGAAAACCCCTTTGAAACTCACAAAAATCCCCAAAATGACAACAATACCTGTTGGGCATAAAACCTACTCAGATGAACCAGAAAGAAAACAAACGATAGTTTCGAAGTCCCTCTGGACTTACAAGACCAGACACCAATGCAACCTACACCTAAACAGTGCCATTGAATATTCAATCTAGTGCACCACACAAAAACCTAAACCAACATCTAATACTAGGGCCTAACATTGACCGTAGAGTCCATCAATATCATGTCGAGGAACGGCCTAGTATTTCTAAGTCATATAGTCTTTTATGCTAAATTATAATTCAATGGGTTCTTGCTAATGTACTTTAGGTAGTCCCTAATTCGTCTCTAATGATTCACCTAATTATTAATATGCTATAATTACTTACAATGTTACTATAACACTAAATATATCAAAAACTATTAAAAACAAGTCCCTAAGAGCTTATATGTAATTTACATAAAGCCTAAGGGCTTAAAAGTAATTAAATTCAAGAACTAAAGATTGAAAATAATTTCCACAAAGTTCAAGGACCAAATGGTAAATTTTCCAAAATTCATGGACTAAAATGTAAATTTCACATAGAACTAGTGGCTAATAAAATAATTTTCACAAACATGAGGACTAAAGTGCAAAATGCCCAAATTATTGTTCTTCTTCCTTAGACGAACGAAAAATCGCCAAAATTGGGAGTTGGAGACATACCTAGCATAGTCAACCAAATCTTGCAAACCATATACCAAAATGAAGATCTCAAAACGATCTATGTTTTGGGACAAGAATCACAAAGATCCGTTGTGCAGATCACAAGAAATCACAAGCCAAAGCGAACAGTTACTATTCACTCAACAAAGTAAACACGAGCAAAGTAAACACCCCATCACACTTAAACAAAAATTACAAATAATATGCCAAATTGAAGATCTTGATGAACTTTATAATTTCATACCACAAACACAAAGATCCAATGAATGGATTACAAGAAATAACAAACCAAAGCGAACAGTTACTATTCACTCAACAATGATTATCGACGGCATTTAATGGCAAATAAACACTTAATAAATCCCTAAAAATTAAACTAGGTATCTACACCACAAAATCACACTACCATGATAACTACAATAAATGCATAGGGTGTGCAACTTGGAAATGGACAATCGGCCTTCTTTCTCCTCTTCCACTACTGATGGCACAAGTTCTCTTCCCATCCCTCTTTTCCTTATGGCAGGGACGATAGTGGTGGCACGGCGACAGGCTCTTCTCTGCCTCTCTCTCACTCGTGCCCTGTGTTCCCTTCCCCTCTCTCTCCCTCTTGATATATAAGGGGAAAGAAAGAGAAAGAAGAATAAGAATAAGGAAGAAGGAAGAAGGGAAAAGAAATGAAAAAGGGGAAAGAGGCCTCCAAGTCCTTCCTACAGTCTCACCTCCTCTTCATCACACTCCCAACCAGAGATGGAAACAAGCTACCCCTCAAAACCACGAGCCAGAGAAGGACCTGAGCACGTGTCTGTGGTCACAAGTGCAAGTGCCCAACCATGGGTCTGATACTCAATAAACCAGCACACCGACTCCAAGAGTACATGACAAGCACCTTTCAGGCCATTGCCATGTGCAGGCAAGGCAGCAAGCACAAAATCACGATTGTTCAACCACTTACCACTCAAGTGGCTCGTGCTAGAGGAGGCATAGCTGCTAGGGTTCATAGATAGCCACCACAACCCCAAAACTATCCCCAAGGCCTCCACGAGAGTCCACACAACATCTCAAGCTTAAGACAACAGGATTCAACGTCTAAAACTCGATTGCGACACCAAATCCACATAATGCGACTTAAGTTCTGAGTTTTGAAGTTTGCACTTTTTGCACCAACAATTTGCGCTAGAAAAGTACACCAACAATCTGCACCAGTAACTTGCTGTAACGCCCCGATCCCGGGAATGCTACCATGATTATAGTATCAATAGCAAAATAACACTAATTACAGTAAATTTAAATAACTGTAACCACGACTCACGTCCAGGAAACGATGTGCTGCTAGATGCTCCTACTCCGGCACCGGAACTCGACTGCACACGATCTACATTTGAAAACCAAACAAAGCATGTGTGACTGACATCTAAGTCACCTAGTACGTGCCTTAAACACACAAGCAACAAAATCCAACAAAAGTGCTAATGATACAACTTTTAATTTATAAAACTGGGTTTTCTTTTGAAAATCCAATTCTAAAACATCATTCCCTTTTCTTTTTAAAACATTTGGACAATCACATGAAACAACAGATTAATATTAGTTTATTATTCATGTCAAAAAGATAAAAATTAATGACATGAATAATAAACTAATATTAACCAGAAAGCCAACCCCATATGCATCACAACCACATATGCACAGAAAGCTAACCAAAACCCCACAATCACAATAAACGATAGATTATCCATTAATAAACCATTTATACAATATTACAATTAATTACATGATTTACAATTAGTATGGATAATCAAGCCCAGGTGTCACAATTGCACTTGACCCCAAAAAGGCCAATGGTGTTAAACATGCTCCTTCATGTGTCTAATATAAGATACACCACACACCATGTCTAACACTGAGGAATCCAGACCTCCACCAATTCAAGTGTGGAACGCTGTTGGAGCTATGTTTTTCATCAAATGCAGGGAGCTCAGCGTCCAACAACCAACATTCCAAGTGAAACATTGGACTCGAAGTTCTGTTTCCAATCTAGGTTGTTACATATACATCACAAAATCGATAAATAATGTTGTCATCCCCATATATATATATACACATCACCCCATATGCATCACATCAAAAAATCACACATTGATACAACTTAATATCATTCTGTTGTTGCTTCCTATATCCATTTGTATTTCTTTAGAATTGTGGCTGCAAATTGTGTCCTTTTGGAATTGACCTCACCATAATCAAATGTCTTTTGCTCCCTATGTATGAAGCATTAGGCACCTAGCATGACATACACACTGCATGCCATCATTAATACAAAAGTAAATGTATTAATAGAGAAAAGTGCAATACAAGTGAAAAATAGTAATAAAATGTATTATGAATTTAAGATGTACAATCCATTAGGTTATTGTGGAAATATATTAAGGAATACAAGCTTGAAATCCTCAATATTGATGCCCTCCTTATATCCATTGAAATGGATATAATGATGCAACAAATTAATCTACATTAACGAGAAATAAGTTAATATTCAAAATATTATAATTGCAAATTAATATTAATCTCTCAAATGAATTATAACATAATTCACTTGGAACAACGAAGGAATGATTATAAGTACACTAACTCATATCAACCGTGTTCTTCTCATTTAAACCACTTGCAACATCTTCCATCACTTCCTCTCTTACCATGGTCATAAAGTTGTAGGAAAAAAAATGAATTTCATCGTGAAGTTTATAACAATCGAATCCCTGTGGAAGTTAGTGCAAAGTGTTATTGACAAGAAATTAAAAGTGCCCATTTAATTTCTAGAAAACATTAAACGACAGTATTTCCTAGAATTCAAAACATGAAAACAACAATACAGTATGACATATTACATGAAATAAATTAATTTATTTGTTATATACTAGAGACACCCCAATTTGGTAGCCACTTGTAGATGGACTATTCAACATAGTTTAGTCAATGGTGATGAGGCAATTCCTACAACCAAAGCCCCTTTTCACACCATAAACTAGCCCAAAATCCTACAAAACAATGTGGAACCAACCTAAAACCTCATGCTATCCTTAAACCCTAGCCAACCCACCAAACTAGGCCCATTAGTAGCCCAGAAGCCAAAGAAACCAACCCAAAACCTAGGCAACAGGCACTGCAATGGCCCAAGCGCACCTTTTTGGCACATGCTTCAAGCGTAACTAGGTAGCACAACTACCTAGTGCTACTCTCTAGTGTGAATTGCAAGCACTACTGCATTTACTCCATTATAGCCATTTGTTAGTGATTTGAAAATGGTTTTGGAAAGAGTTTTCTGGTGTTTTCTGTTTGCGTTGGGGGCCGAGAAACATGAGGCTGAGATTCGTCGGGTCTTGGAGGTATGATACTCCTTGACTGTCGTTTTGAGGCTAGGGTTGTGGTCTGCGGGTTGAGGTGTTTCGTGGCATGACAGGGTGGTATGATACTCCTACTGTCACTATGAGCACCAAAGCTCCAGTGCTGTCAGGTGTGGAGGTATGAGACTCCTTCCTGAGCATCGTGTGAAGGGCACCGTGAGGACAGTGCCATGAGGAGGCATACCCTGTGGTGGCCAATGCGGGTGAGACGTGTGCTCCATAGCTGGTAGTGTCATGAGAGACAGGACTGCCTTCTCAAGGAGGGGTTGACTTTGTTGACGGTTCTTCAGTTGGGCGAATCATGGGGCGACGCGGCTCCTACATAGGGTGGCACATCATGGCAATGCAGACACCATGGTCGCTCCTCGGTGGACTACTTGTGGACTGCAATGCAAACACAGGGATCTAGGTGAGTGTTAGTTTAGTTTATTTCTATTGTTTATTAGTTTTATTTCCTATTGAGAGTACTTAGCCTTAGCTACATCATTAGTGTAATCATTGGTTAATAACAAAGATAAAAATGATTAAAAATGAAAATTTGTAGCTAGGTTTAGTGGTAGCAACTTGGGGTTCATTACAGTTGGTATCAGAGATTAGGTCCACCTAAGGGCACTAACCTAGGGATGTGTGGTAGGATGACTTCATATAATTGCATATCATGCATTCCTGCACCTTGATTTTCTTGAATTTCGTTGCTTACGGTGTTGAGGTGTGTCTTCGACTCTGGCACCAGTTTCAGCGAAGCTAGAGGTTGAAGGACAACAAGGAACCTTGGGAGTAGCGTTCTACATTCTCGATTGGTGATGGACATCGACTCTTTGTTGGAAGGATTCCTGGTGGTTGGGTATCTTGTGATCACGGATTTGGTAGAGCTACTTGAGAGATAGCAGTTGGGAGTGGAGCGTGAAGCAATGTTTGCTCCTATGGAGTGGTTTGCTATGATTCCACAACTCTGTGGAGCGTGCTGTGGTGCTGTCGACGAGTTTTGCATGGCTTGAGCATTGTGTTGCCCATGGGTGTGGTGCCAGTTGTTTTCTAGGTAAGACTTTGTGCTGACTGGTATGGTAGGTGGCCTTGCAGTGCGAACGATCAAACGAGTCGTATTGCCTAGAATGTTGTTCACGTCTATTGTGGGTGCTGGTCTACTTGGTGTGCTACGCCTGTGAGGAGGCAGGGCGTTTGTTGAGGGGGGTGCCTTGCTCCTTTAAAGGGGTTAGGCATCCTTCATCTATTGACCAGAGGACGTGTTTTCCATTTAAGGGAGTTAGCCACCACCCAGTGCTGGGTAGTTTGGTGTTTTGCTATGGAGGGTAGGGTGTCACAATTGTCTACTTCAGGTGTACCCTCCATGGTTGTTGTTGCTTGTTGTTTGTTTTTTTGTTATTGTTGTTTTCTTGTTTTCTTGTTTGTTGCCTGTTCTTGCTGGTGTTTGTTGTTTTTGGTGGTCTGTGGTCGTTGTCGTTCGTTTGTCTGTTGTTGTTAGCGCTGGTGTTGGAGGTTGCTTGCAGCTCCGTCCTCTTGTTGTCGCATCTGGATGAAGCGTGAGGCTTCTCGGATGTGTGGTATAGTTGTCTTTGTGGTGGGTGCAGAGGATGCTTTGAGCTCTATCCTCCTGTCGTCTTTGAGTGACTCAGTGGGTACCCAAATGTGTGTTTTTGTAGGTGACTTTGTGGGTCCCCAGATGTCTGTTGTTCTGGGTGACTCGGTGAGTCTCCAGATGTGTCTTGTTATGGTCTTTAGGTGACTCGGAGAGTCCCCAGTTGTTTGTTGTGGTCTTTGGGTATCTCAGTGGATCCCCAAGAGTGTGTTTTTGTTTTGGGGTCGCTTTGGTGAGTTCCCCAAGTCTATGATGCTCCTTCTAGACGCTCTGTCTAAGGATGACGTATCTGAGAGGGGTGGTGCATGTGGAGTTGCGCATTGGTGTTGTGTGGTTGTGTCACACATGTTGTTTGGGGCTTGTCCATGGAGTGGCATAGCTCAATATGTTGTTTGTTGTGTGTTTTCTAGGGTATCTTGTCGGGATACCCAGCAGTCTTGGTTGGTTGTGGCTCGGATGGCATTGTGCCATTTGGGTGGTGGAGATTTTTCTCCAGTGTTTCCTTTGGATGTCCTGTTGTTGATTTTCTTGTTTGCTTGTGGGTTGGATGGCGTAGCGCTATTTGACCTATGGAGATCTTCGTTCTCCTGTTTTTGCTTTTGGGTTTTGGGTTTCTACGGTCAAGATGGGGTGATTCAAGTGGAGTTGGCTGCCAGTCTCGTTTAGTGGAGTCGCTGGTCGAGCTAGTGGGTGTGATCCCACGTGTTTTCCTTTAAGTGGTTGTTCCATGATTCAGGTGTAACTATTCTTGAAGATCTAGCAGAGGTATCTTCAGGATAGTTGCACCACAGAGAGGTCTACTCAGTGAGGAGGAACAGCTCATGTTGGTTCAGACACTTCTGTTGGGAGTTGCTTTGGATTGGAGATCCATTTCAGTTTGACTCCCGAGTGGTCCATACCATTGATGTGGTTGTTTCACTAGAAAAAATGACTTTTATGGCCCTAGACTCTAGATTGTAGTATCTTTGACGTGAGCTTCAGGCTTAATAAATGGCTCAAGTGTGTTTTAGCGGTCTCATGTCTAGACCTACAACGCTGCCGTCGTAGCAAGCAGTAATGAGTCCACCATATATCCTTTTGGGTTGGGATTAGTTCTTGTTGTAGTGAGGCAACGTGGTGTCTTGTTGTTCTTGCCTGTTGGGAGGATCGCAGGAGGAACTGTCCACCCACGTGTTTGGTGTTGGCCAAAGTGGAGGTTGTGCTGTGGATTTGGTCAAGTGTCAATCTAGGAAGTAGTTCCTGGAGACAAATAGCACATGGTTGGCTAGTTTGTCGATGCACTCCAGATCTATGAAGAGCTTTGTTGTGTCTCAGTAGCAAGATTTTCTCTTGTACCTTGGATTGGAGGAAGTTTTCCAGGGTGATGAGAGATCTTACTAAGCGCAAGGTGTGGAGTTTGGTGGTTGCTAACTAGGTGGTGCATCAAAGTGGCGCAATGGAAGCATGGCTAGAGCTGGTTGCACCTGGTCAATCCTGTGGTTTGCGTGTCTCCGAGGGTGTTCTGGATGTTTCATGACTCTGGGAGACACTATTTTGGAGCCCCTGGGTGGAGGTTTTGTGACCATAAGGGACTTCATTGGGGATCTCTGTGGTGTTCAGACTCCAGGAGAGCTGAGCCCTTGGTGACATCTTGGACCTAAGTAGGATGAAATGGCTTTGTGAGGCGTAGATTTCTCCTATAGGTCGTGGATTTTGCGTGGCATCGTTTTAATTTTCCGTGGGTCGTTCTAGTGATGTCCTAATTTTGGTGCCTTTGGTGTTTCGCCTAGAGATTTTTGATGGCGAAATTCCTTTTAGGGGCTTAAGCTGTAACGACCCAAGTTTTAGAAGGGGTGCTTTCGCTAGAGAATTATGGTGATATTCAAGCATGTTAGGCTTTGGGGGTCCCGATCCCTAATGTGGGACACGTTCTCAGTAGTATCTGACACTTGGATTGTGGGTTTCAGTACTTTTTGGGTGGCGTGGTTCGACTACTGTGCTGGCCCTCATAAGAGTTTTGTGTGTTTCTCCTTGGTCGTGGAGGTTTGGTGGCGGGTCCCTATTGGCACGAGTCACGCAGATGTGGGAAGTTGCGTGGTTGGATCTCGTGTTTTGCTTCTTTCTTTCTTTTCCTTTTGTGACATTTGGGCCTGATTATCCATTTTTAATTATAAACCATGTAATTAATTGCAATATTGTATAAATGGTTTATCATTGGATAATCTGTTGTTTCTTGGATATGTGAGAGTTGGGTTGGCTTTCTGTGCTCCTGTTTGTGATTTGGGACTAATGAAGGGTCCGATTTCGGGATGCATAGTTGCCTCAATTTGCATGCCCATTCTTTCCTCTTTTCTTTCTTTCTTTTTCTACTTCTCTCACTCATGAGTTCACCCCAGCCCGTCTTCTTCCTCTTCTTCCTCCACCAGCCCGTGCCATCCCATCTTCTCCGACATGATGGGTGGCCGACGTGACGTGGGAGGAGGAGGAGATAAAGAGGGGGAGGGGCGAGTGGAAGTGGGAGGGCTGAGACGTGAGAAGGAAGAGGGAGAGGAAAAACTACGCGCCTGGAGGCTATGGTGGCTATCCGCGTGGTTCGTCGGTAGGGGAGCTTCGCCGGGGCTACACTGGAGTGTGGGGAGAGTTGTTGGTGTGTGGGGAAGCTCGCCAGAGAGCTACGCGATCCCTCCTTTCCCCCTGTTCTGCATTATCTTGAAAATGAGTTAATTGCATGAAAATGATGAAAAATGCATGTCAAATCTTAGAAAATTAAGGGAATTGATGAGAATGAGTTGAATAGCATGAAAACATAGATATCATGCTGTTAGGATGAAAATTGGTAGGAATATACGAGAGTTTGGGATGACGGCTACAGTGGCCGTCTTGAGTCTCATCCCTTTGTGATTTTCGTGTGAATTATATGGTTGATGGTTTGATGAATGGTTTGTGGGGTTAAGAAGTAGACTCAAGGGTCTACACCCCATGATTTATTTACATTTTGTGATGTGTGTTTGGGAGGTCCGATTGAGGCTCCCACTGTAGGATCGAATAGCTCCTCTAGAGGGGGGGTGAATAGAGAATTAACACTTTTTAATTACTTAGATCGGTTTTTACAAGTTAATGAAAAATTGCATATAAGGAGATTATTTAACACGTATAAACAAGCTTAACTACTCAAGCAATCAATATAACATACAAGAAGAGGATGAGGGCAATTGATGTAGACAAGCAATTTATAGTGGTTCGGCAACCCAGCCTAGTCCACTCCTCAAGACCCTCTTGAGATTTTTCCCTTATTTAAAATAAAATAAG